>CAJNJA010065786.1:0-21387 GCA_905231915.1 Symbiodinium necroappetens
TTGCCAATACTTTTTTGGGGGTTCCTTATTAGGAGAATTATTATAGTATATTGGGCCCCAAAACCCTGTTCTAACTATTAAGGCCCCTATATTTCTCGGATCCCTCAAGCCAGTCGTACAATCGAAGCTAGGACCCTCATCAGAAAGCGCCTCCCTTGCGCGCCAAGTCAGCCAAGAACCCTGTGTTACTTCAATCCCTAAATCCTAAATCTCCTAAACCCTAAGCTCCCTAAACCCTAATTCCCGAAGCCCAGAATCTCCGAAAACTCAGCAATCCCCCTTCACTCTTTCCTCAGACATCCGCTACCACCAAAGGGCAGGACGTTTGAAAGCTCCCGGGGGCCCTACCAGTAGAATCAGAGCAGACTCGTATTCAATTCTACTACGAGGTCTTGTACTCTCCCATGCTCTACACTGTTAAAAATATTTTGCTATTCTAACTGCATGCTGGATTTCTTCTCGGTTGTAGCAGCGTTTCGTGCAGAGCAGAGACTGGTCGAAGGAGACCGCTTGGGGACTTGCCGTGGGATCTTCCGGTTCGTGGGGTTGTACGGGCCCTCTGTGTCCTGTGATGATTCCTACTGTTGATGTTCCAAACCCCTCATTAAACGCATTACCTCAAGGACTCTACATTATGGTACATATGGTATATTCCGACTTATGGGTAATGCAAGATCTATATCATCAGCCGTATGCACGAAGAAGTCGTCCAGGGTCCTAATCCCTTCAAGGCCAAAACCACACATACTTGAATACCCGGACACCTGTGGGTTTACATCCTTATAAGCCCTAAACCCTAACCCCCAGGCAAAAAATCGCTCGACAGCTAGGTCCTGGGAGACTTCAGTTCTGGTATCAGGCAAGGAGAGAGCACGAGACGCAGCGGGCGCTTTCGTGAAGCTTGACCTATAAGCCTTGGAAGAACAATACACCCTCGAATACGTTTTCTGAGTGTAGGGCTGTTTCTGGTTTTGCTTTGGAACTGAAGGCTTCGGGGTGCTTAATCGTGAACATGAATGCATTAACAACCACATGATTAAGTAATTAAGCAAGCATGGGGATAGTTTGGTGATCACATGAAATAGGAGTAACAATAGTGCTTGTAGCCGTAACAGTTTGTATATTTTGAGAAAACAGCAATTACCGTCATGACAGTCGGTCTCTCTTTGTTGCGTTCATGGCTGTTCAGATCAGTGTGCACCGGCGCGTTTTTGGTGCCTGAAACCTACCTATGGCCCAAAAAACCAGCCTGTTTAGGGACGTACGCAACAGAATCATAATGAGGAGCCCTAAGAAGGTACAGTGAACCCCAGAAAGTTGGAACGTGGGTTCAGGATGTTTAGTGCTAGAATTCTCTCTACTTTACTTTAAGGGGCATGAGGATGGTCATGTTCCAATTGTTTGGCAGCGTCTTTAGGTTGTTTGAGGTACCGGGACGCCCCAAAAAATGAGGGAACCGGTTTAGGACAACCTCGCAGGGTAGTTTTGAAAATGCCTGACCTTGCTTATTTTTATGGGGTCTGAATAATGACCAACACTATTTTGGGATTCCTTATCATAAGTATAGCAAAAGATACCTCGAAACCCTATTCTAATGATTAAGGCCCCTATATCATTCACCCGAATCTGCTGGGAGGCTCAGTACATGATTGGACTATCAGCGCCCGCAGTTTGGCATGCTCTACTGCTCCCGAGATCCATATCCGATCCTCTAGACAGCCCAAACCCCCAAACCCAAAACCCTAAACCCTACACCCTAATAAACCCTAAACCCCTAAACCCCTAAACTCCTAAACCCTAAACCCCTAAACCCTAAACCCTGAGTCACCGGCCCAACCTACGGAGCTCACGAGTCGCATGCCGCTGCTGAAGCCTCCTGAAAGGAGGCCTCTCCTCAATGAGCAAAGGGAGACTGGAGATGCTGAAGGAGTTCTTAGAGCTCTCCCAAGACCTAAGGAACTATATTCTGAGTTTAGGGTTGAGGGTTTAGG
The DNA here is from genome assembly GCA_905231915.1 of Symbiodinium necroappetens. Classification (NCBI taxonomy): domain Eukaryota; class Dinophyceae; order Suessiales; family Symbiodiniaceae; genus Symbiodinium; species Symbiodinium necroappetens. The sequence goes on from CAJNJA010065786.1 coordinate 1,992, forward strand.
GTTTAGACTATAAGCCCCAAGTAATATGGGACTTTCCGAAAATTAGGGTACCTTATTTTGGGGTCCTTATAGTAAGGATCCTACTATTTAGGGTACTATATTCGGGTCCCCCACTTTCGGAAACCCCCAGCCGTTCTCTAAATTAGATTCCCTTTTTGGGTCACCAATATTGTGCGGCCCCTTTATAAAAAAAGGACCTTCAACGGGATCCCAGTCTAGAGAACTACCGCCATGGTGGAATGTAGGGTTTCTGTACTAGGACTTACTATTCTGGTCTCTGTTCTACGTATCCCCCATACAGGTACTTAAGACCCTTTTGGGAGATGGGCCTCTCTGAAGCCCTGCACCCACCCTGAAGTTACGTGTGCTTCAGCGCTATCCTCCCTGAGCATCATAAAACCGAAACTCTGATACTAAACCCTAAACCCTAAACCCTGAGCATCATAAAACCGAAACTCTGATACATCCCGATGCCAACACCAGAGCAGGGTCCGAGGTGAAGCGATTGGAGCTTCGGTTCTTGCTAATCCCAAAGGGTCCTAAGTACCTGTTATGGGGAATACTTCCCTAAATCATAAATAGTAATTCTTAATATAGAAACCCCTACATTCTACTATATAGGTACTTAGGACCCTTGGGGAATGTACTTCTGTGGCGAGATGCGGCCTCGACCCCCAAAGGGTCCGACGTACCTATCTGGGAGAGGGCTGGGTCTCTATATCATGCTTTGGGCAACATTCCCGCTTTTTTGGAGTTAGTTAGGACCCTGCGGGGCCCTGAACCCTAAACCACTGCCTTCGTAGGGTTTGCCAGGTACTCAGTGCCCTAAACGCCAAGGGATAGGCTTTGTGAGAAATCTTGGACGCTTTGTAGAAAGGAGCCTCTAGGGGTTCAGGGTTTAGGGCTTAGGGGTTTTAGGGTTTAGGGTTTTGGGTTCAGGGTTTAGGGTTTAGGGGTTTTAGGGTTTAGGGTTTTGGGTTCAGGGTTTAGGATTTAAGGCCTTAGGGTAGCCCTATATGCCCTAGACCCTGAGAACTAGACTTGTGTATATCGTCAGCATACTCTGACCTCCCGTTGACGTCAGATACTCGGCAACCGACCTGGACGCCTAGTCTTTTGTTTCAGATTTTCCGCATGTCACGTGCGGCTCCGGGGAACCAACCACGGACTACAGACGAGGATGCACTTGGGACTTAGTCGGATGCAGGAAAATTATACTGTTTTAGAGATTTGGGCTTTTGGGGTTCCGGGTGCATAGGATTGAGGGTTCAGTATCCTTATAATTACCCGAAGCCCTAAGCGAATCCTGGTAGAATCCTTTTTGGAAGCCCAAGAAAGCCCGAAGGTTCACCTTGGCCGGGATCACCCCCAAGCGCCCTTGAACAGAGCCCTTACGATTTTGGGTTTGGGGTTGGGTATTTAGGGTATGACAAAGGGTAGTTGGGGGGAGGTTGTTTAGTAGAGGCTTTATGGACCTTGATAGTGGGTATTTCCGGTACAATAGAGGGTAGTTGGGGGGTCTAGGGAATTAACCTCCTAACTGATCTCATCCTCGCCTAGCGGTTATTAAGAAACCCTAAGGCTCAAACTAGCCCAACAGCCTCACATCGTATGGTCTTTCGGCCCAAAAGCCTTATAATATGAGCCTTATTTGGGCCCAAAAGGCTTGTTTTTATGAGTCCTTAGAGCCTCAGGGAACAACCCCGACATCGAATCCCGACCCAATTACTCCGAGACAACTGACAAGAGCCCTAGTCCCATAGGCTCCGTAGTAGTTCCGTTTTGGGATTACCTTAAAGGATTCTAAATATAAACCACAAAAAGGAACTACTAAGGAGCTTATGGGTAGTCTATAGTCCCCAACAGCACATGGAGAGAACCCCCCAGCCTCAACTCCTTCCCCCTTGTGCGGACAGATGTGACATCCGGACCTCAAGTCTGTTTCGAAACCCTGAACACGTAAGCCTAAACTCTAAATGCGCTAAATTAAATACGGAACCCTAAACCCTACAATAGACATTGCACCAGAAGATGCCGCAGTAATGCTCGGATTCAGTGGATTCCCGGATGCCGCTCGTTTATATCTTTTCGATGCCGACCTCCTGCACAGATGTTTTGGGGCTTCAGGGCTTAGGCGCGTTTAGGGCTTCACGGCTTAGAGGGTTTTTTGGGTGTTTAGGACATCCGGGCTTAAAGGTATTAGGGCTATTAGCCCCTTTCCGGCCACATGCTACACGCTTCATGACTCGACCTGATAGAAGACCTCAGTGGCATAGAAGACCTCAGTGGCACACAAGAACGTGCTGTCCTGCATGCGGGACTCAACCCTAAACCTATGAACCAGGAGCTTATTCAGTTTAGTTTTTGCGGGAGGGCGTGGCTTTCGATTACCACGCGCATGCCCAACAGTGGTTTGTTGCCGCACTCGCAGCTGCAGGTATAGTGAACAGTCATAAAAAAGGTGTCTCCGAAGCTCTATCTGTAAGAGTTCATGTACCCATGTAGTACATACTCGGGCCCTACTGTACCTAACGGGGGACTACACTACACTAGGGCCAAGGCCAAAGTGCATTATGTCATCATTATGTACTGTTTGCGTACGTGGACCCTTTCTAAGGGTACAGGGTTGAAGCTTGAGGGTTCAAGGGTTGAGGATTGAGGGTTCAGGGTTTAGGGTGTAGGGTTCAGGGTTCAGAGTCGAGGCTTCACAAAATCCTCAACCCCAACTTGTTACTGCAAGGGTCGGAAGGATTCGTGGCAGTATATCTCTTTGCAATCATCCTATAAACATAATGCTCCGACATACCCAAAAACACCCCAAGCTAGACAGGCATCTATACTAGGAATTACTAGTGTGGTTTGGGCAAGCATCCGCCATATAGGTACTTAGGACCATTTGGGAGTAGCTTTTGAGGTTGAGTCTTCGGCCTTAGAGGTGTGCCGTTGGGATTCTACCGCGAAAGGAATACTGACATGGGCTCATTTCCAGTAGTCGGCGCAGAGAGCCCAATACCGATACCCCTTTAAGCCTAGGAAAAAGCCTTAAATGAGAACAAGCCCCTTAAACATTTCGGGTGTCTTCCTCAAGCATGGGGTATCGAGCTCTCTGCGTCAGAATCTGTTGTGGTTTATAGCTTGTCAATAAAGCTGTATGTCAGAGCCTGTCTAGCCACAATAGGTTTTCTATAAGGTTTGCATCATTACTCACGAGTGTTCTAAAGAACAAAATACAGTGGCCGTGACAACTGGAACAAGGTAGTTAGGATCCCTTGGGACTAAATATTCGAAACTCCGGCACCCGACCCCTACTAACTAGAGGTACGGGAGCCGCAACTAAAGGGATGTTTTTAACCGTGCATGAAAATTTGTGCATATATATATATATCTGTGTGTGTGTGTGAAGGCGCGCATATAGCACACAGCCACACGTACATGATACACACACGCATATATATATATATTTATTTATTTATATTATATTAATATATTATATTATATTCTATTCTATTCTATTCTATTATATTATATTATATTATACTATACTATACTATACTATACTATATTATATTCTATTCTATTCTATTCTATTCTATTCTATTCTATTCTATTATATTATATTATATTATATTATTTTATATTCTATTATATTATATTATATTCTATTCTATTCTAATTCTATTCTATTCTATTATATTATATTATATTGTATCATATTATATATATGTAAGTATGTATGTATGTATGTATGTATGTATGTATGTATATGTATATGTATATATATATATACATATGTGTATACACACTCATATTCGTGTATATATATATATAGATGTGTGTGTGTGTGTTTGTGTGTATATATATACGTATATATGCATGCTATCGACAACAACCCCCACGAAACCGCAAGAGTAAATTCCCCAACCAGGAGCCGGTGGAAAAGCTGTCCCAGCGACAATCCATTTGCAGAAGCATGGGTAGTTAGGTATAGTATTCTTTCGGGCTCTTTATGTTGACTATCGAATATCAACAACCCCCCAATCCAAATTCCAATTATTCAGTCCCCTACCTTAACCTGCGTCCAATGTGTACTACACCCTGCCATCACCGCATCCTGGGACCGAAGCCCCATCCCTTTCTAATCCCTAAACTGTTGCCTAAACTCATGAAATTCGTGCTGATCGCTCGCCGGCTCTGTCTACAAAGGTGGTAGTTTTTTGGTTGCTTTGTTTTTTGTTGTTCTATGTTTTATTGATGCTGTCTAGCATTCAGGTCAGTCCATGGGGGTATAGGGCCAGAAATCATGGAGAGTGTGAGGGTTTTGGGGTTTAAGGTCGTTCCGATGGCGAGGCGCCCTTGAGCTAAGCCCTCTGAGCCTTGAGCCCCGCATCCTACACCGAAGATTCGGCACTGCACCGGGACTTATGCAGATATCACGACACGTGAGGGTTGCGTGAGGGCCTCTGTTATCTGATGTGCGAAAGACGGGATTCCCCCAAGTGGGTTCTCGAGCGTACCTTAAATACCATAGCCCACTTTTTTGTAGGATAACCCACCATATCGAATTTAAGGTTTTTGATAGGTTAAAGTTAAGATAGGGCTTAGGGTTTAAGCATCATACCGAAGCATACCCGTAGAATATGTGGATGTTCAGCGAGCGTAGGGCAAACCCTCGAACTGCAACCCTGATCAACGGCCTGGACCCTGAACATCTGAAGATCTGACAACCCCAACCCCTAAACCCTAAAACCCAAAGTTGAGTCGGTGCCACATGTTCGAGAACAGCTGCTTGGCCGACAAATGGCCAAAAGTGATGACGAGGAGGCGCGCAATGTTGGGTCTGAGCTCAGGCTCGATCTAGAGCTGTCAGAGTTGATGTTCTTTCGGTTTGTTTGAGGTTTGGGGGACTCTTGAAAGGGCGCTTCCAGCACGACGAGCTTCAAGAGAAGCTCTGCGACTGATTCCACGGGACCCATAGTGAGTACAGGTTGTATCCTTACCCCTATCTGATTCCTGCGATACATCTCCGGTTCAGGAGTACTTGTGCCTAAGTTCGGACCTATACAGCCATACATGGCATTGCATTTGTTGCTCAACCCTGAACCCTAAACCCTAATCCGCATCACCGCCAATTGCGACCGGCCCCAGCACGCCGCAGCCCTGAACCCTAAGCCGCATGGGAAGGCCACCGGAATGCCCTGAAGCCTCAAAGTCAGCATTATTACTATTACTACTGCTATCACTACTTTTATTACCATTATTACCATTACAGTTATTATTGCTATTACTATACAAGTAGTTTTATTAATATCAGTATAGTAATATACTTATTGTTACTATTATTATTACTGTTATAATTAATATTACCATTGCTAGTACTATTACCATTATTCTTATTATCGTTACTAACACTACCATGTCATGTCAGATTCGCATTGGCAAATCTACTGTTTTGTGTTTTCGGAAAAGCACGCACGCACGCACACGCACACGCACACGCACACGCACACGCACACGCACACGCACACGCGCAAACACACACACACACACACACTTTTGCAGACAGAGACACACACACACACACATCTGTGTGTGTGTGTAGATATGTGGGCATAGTATGTGTATGTGTATGTGTGTATATATGTACACATATGTATGTAGAAGAGGTACAACTCGAGGTAGTTGTGGTGAATCTCTATGCCAGGAGGTTCCAACTTTGATCCTCCTGCAGCGTGGATGTGAGGCCGCCGGGTGGCTAAAGGCTAAAGGGGTTCCTTTAAGCGTGCGGACTAAGGGCTCTTTACGGGTAGTTGTCTAAATTGGCGGATTAGGGTCCTTTTTTGGAGTTCTTTGAATAAGGGGGCCGTGCTATATTGGGGACCGAAAAGGGGACCCGAATTCAGGGAACTACCCATAAGGAGGCCATGAGGCTCCCTGCTAAGGGTTCCTGTTTCAAGGATTTGAGGGATGTTTGGGGTGCAGAGGGGGGTCGGGCAACGGCGGCAAGCGGCGCAAGGGCGAGTAGGAAGAGAGGAAAGAGGCGAAGGATTATAGTTGTATTTGCAAGCAACGGAGAACCTGCGAAAAGAACACACCCAGCGAGAGCCAGGATCAAATGCTTCAAAGGCCTCTTGCCAAATAACATAACAACAACATGACGAAACACTAAAGCCCCTCGACCTGGATACCCTAAACCCAAAAATCGAAACCTCCACAATATGTCCCGGGGCATGCTTGGTCAGAGGAGTTCAACATCTGGACACCGCCAACCTGGAGCAGGGAGAGTTCGCCGCAGACCCGCGGGCGGTGTTGTGATGGGGTGCGGGGTCGCTTATGGTCTCCATTGTCTTCCCTTTTTTGGTTTAACATTCCCTAACCTCCCAGGTACCTACTATATATAGGGTACTACAGCCCCTAGGGCCCTATATAGTAGGTACCTGGGAGGTTAGGGATTCTTTACCTAGAATGCTATTAGACAACCCCAACATGGAACTGCAATGGAGACTATAGGTAGTTTATTGTCGGGTAGTTTTGGAACGTTTTGGAGTTTGTTTTTTGTTTTGAGGGGGGGTTAGGGTGGCGACGAGTGGCGGTAGTTTGGAGTTTCGCTTTAGAGAGAGGGGGGGCGGGGGGGGAAGAGGGGTCTAGTGATGTTTCCGGTTCGTTTGGGGTGTTGAGGCTGTTGTCTGGGGTTCGGTCTCTGCACTTGGGGGGCGGGGAGCCATGAGTTCGGGGCTCAGGCGCCCTCTTCGGATTCCAAAGATACCAATGAATGGTATATCCTGCCAGCCATGAGTTCAACAAGGGTACGGATGGGGCCACGGTTGGGGCCGAGGCTTGATGAGTGGTGCATTTTGGGTTTAGCTGAGAGGTAGGGCCAGATAGGGTTTGGGACTGTCGGGTTTAGGGTTGAAGTGCATAGGCGATTGGGATTTCGGGTCTGGTTTCGCCCTACCCTAACCCCCACGGCTTTTCCATTTTTTTTGCGACCTAGCGAAGTGTCACCAACAGTTGAGGCTTGCACAGAGCATACACACACGTGTGTGTGTATATATATATATATGTAAGGGCGCATGGTATCTGTTTGCTGGTGGTGAGGCTGTGGAAAAAGTTGAAAAAGTATTGAGGCTCCTACATGTCGAAGGCTCCAGTCACAAAAAAAGCCTAATATAAAAGCCCATATAATCACCAATACTGTTTTGGGGCTTCCTTATTATATTTACAGTGTAAATATACCCCCCAAACCTATTCTAATTATTAGGGCCCCTACAGTTCCCCCCCGAATCTCCGGGAAGTTGTCAACCCCTGGCCCCCAAACCCCAAGAACAATCCGCTAACGAAAACTAGAGTCCGGAGCCGCCGAGCCCTTTGAGCCCTAAGCCCTAAGCCTCTGGCATCGACAAAACCGCTCAGTCTTTTTGAGACACATGTTTGTTAAAAGCACCCCAGTCTTAAACAACCCTAAACCCTAAACCCTAAACCCCTAACGCTGCCTGTCCCCCAAGCTCCCTCCAAACCGTTTCGACACTCCAAAAGAACACGTCGAAGACCTTTGAATGACATTGCCGAAGCAACAGCCTAAGCCGTGAACCCTAGGCCTGAACCCTCACCCCCCAACGCCGAAAACACAACCTAAGATAATGCAGGGGTCGGAAGAATTGGTGCTACTACCCCCTTATTCTCCCTTTTCTAGTTGTAGTAGACTCTAGGCTCCGAAATCCGATTCCACCTAAACCCTCTGCCCTCAACCCTAGGAAGGCCCCTCTGTTGGATGCTAGTGGAGCCTGAGGCCCCGATCTCCATGTCGAGGCATCGCAGCTGCATCGTTAGTGCTGGGAGGAAGGCATGTTGAGTAGTAGGTTTAGGGGTTTAGGGTTTAGGGCTGCTTACTAGCATGGTTCCCTCGTACTAGAAGCCCGGTATGCTAGGGTGATTGGTACAGGCAGGAAAGTTCCTTCTCACTCTCCACTGCAAGTCCAGTTCTTGAACGCTGCGCCCGAAGTTCTAGTCCCAGGCAGCAGGAGGCGTAACATGTGATGATGTTTGGGGGGTTGACCTTGATGAATTGCTGCTGTTCGCTATCTGGCGAGTCAAGAATTCGGCTTACAGGTTATTGCGACTCGGTTGCTTCATAGTGACGTTTCACCAAGATTTTAAACTCACAATTCTCATAATTGTTGGGCTGCGATCAGAATCGATTACATTCAGCAGGAGAAAGCATGTACGTAGGTGCTGTATAGAATGCATAGGTGCATGCATGTCTATGTGTATGTGTGTGTACAGTGCTGTACAGGTACGTATGTATGTACGTACGGGCGTATGTATGTGTATGTGCAGACGTATATGTATATAGGTATACGTATATGTGCATGTATATATATATATGTAGATACATATATACATATATATATAGAAAAAATATAGGGCAGGCATGCTTGCTTTCATGGATGGATGGATTATTACGCTGTGTGTGCACGCCTGTGTGTGTGCAGAGACGGGGCGAAACATAGACAGAGCCATCGCAGGGTCTTCGAACTTGTCTGTAGTGAGGACTCGAGTCACCCTTCCAGTCCTGCCAGCTAATAGCCGTCAATGTCGAACTCTTCCGGGTGTTCGGTGCTAGTGTTTGCAGGAACTGCATTCCTCCACTTCGTGGCTGTTTCAGGGTCCATGAACGAGCACGACTCACCCAAATAGTATGTGTTTACTGATTGCGTTGTTATGTCCTCTTCGGCTGAAACTCCCATCTTTTCGCGGGCGGTTGCTGCTCCCCTGCAACCAAAAACCACTTCCAACAGGACTCCGCTCCTTCCCCCCTACTGTAGGTGTGTTAACTCACAGGTGTCCCTAACCTAACCCTAAGGAAGGGTCCATGTGCCCAATTAGTTTTCATTGGCCCTAAAGTACTGCTATTGGGACTACTTTAAGGCCAGAATGTACTTGATACCTGCTGCGAATACATCGACCCTTAGGGTAATGTACGGGCTTGAATAATTGGCCTTGATATTCCGAAGGATTCACGAGCCCCTAGGCCTTATTCTAGTTTGTTGAGGCCCTTACATGAAACCCTCTCAGCACCTCGAAAAGCCCTTTGAAGCCTTGTTCCAACCCATGCCCGCCCCAAAACGGCCTCTAAACCCTAAACCTTGCCTGAGATGTCAGGCATATCAGCCCGTGTTGGCCCCGGCTTCGCGTCGCTCCTGGAGAAGCAGTCGACGTCCCGGCCTGCTTTTGGTAGGCGGTTTCGGATCTGCGGGTTTGGGCGGTTTCTGAGTATGGGCGTGTTTTTAAATCGATTCCTACACACTTCAAGTCCCTATTCTAGTCAGTACAACCCGGCATCCTAAACTCAAGAAAAGTAGATTAAAAAAACACAATCAAACACACACACACATATATATATATATGTATATGTATATGTATTTATATATATATACATACATATACATATACATATACATATGCATATATGTATACATGCATGCATACATACATGCATACATACATATACATAGACATAAGCATAAGCTCACACATGTACTTGTACATGACATATACATATTCATATACACATACATATACATACATGAATACATGAATACAAACATTCATACATACATTCATACATACGTACATGCATGCATGCATGCATGCATGCATGCATGCATACATATACAATACCCCATGCATACATACATGCATGCATACATACATACATACATACATATATGACCTTTTTGAGTATTTGCAGTGCCCCTCGTACGCCGCCTCATAAATAGGGGCTGACCGTGGACTTACTGCAGGCAACTGGAGCCCTACAGTATGCAGTCGCAAAAAATTGTGAAATGACATGGCACCCTGCATCATGTCTACTCAAATCCCTCCACCCAAACCATGAAGCCACGATTCAAGCGAAAACCATAGACCAGAAATCCACAAACCCCAAACGCCTTAAACTTATTCGATCCCGACTTGAGAAATCAGGCAGAGCTGCATCGCCCGGTCTCAGTGGGAGGACTCCTTCAACGGCGTTTAGGGGTTTGGGGCTTAGGGTTTATGCTCTCTCTCTCTCTCTCTCTCTCTCTCTCTCCCCCTCATCCTAGGGTTGAGGAGCTTTCGATTTCAAGGTGTTTAGTTCATCTTTTAAGGGTTCGTATAAGTATGGGTGTTGGGGCCTTAATCGTTGCAACGGGGTTATGGGGTATATTATAGCGTTACTAACAAGCGTATAGGCTTCTGCATTTAGGGCTGCGGAGCTGGCAGTGGGATTCGGGTACAGGGCCTTGTGTTTTACCGGTGGGGCCTTCAGGGTTAAGAATGCTCCGCTAAATCACAGAAGCTTGGTTCCTGGATTGTGGTGGTGGAGCCTTAGCTGGGCTGCAGAGGGGCCAGGCAACACGTGGAGTGAGGTAAGGTATATGGGACTTTCCGAAAATTAGGGGTACCTTATTTTGAGGTCCTTATAATAAGGATCCTACTATATTTTCGGAAACCCCCATATGAGGCAAGCAGCAATCTGCGTGAGAAGGAGGCTGTGTGTTATCAGGCTCAGTTTCGGTTGCCGTTCACCGTTCCCCTGTGGAACTGTCGCGGGAGTTCGGTCTTGGCTCAGGGAGTTCGGCCCAGGGTTCTAGAGTTCAGGGCTTTACCCATAGGCCCCTAAGTAGTTCCTTTTTATGGTTTATATTTAGAATCCTTCAAGGTAATCCCGAGAAGGAACTACTCAGGGGCCTATGGGTAGGCCTTAAAGGGCGCAAAGCTCTCCTGCTCGAAGCAGCGCTTGCTACAGGAGACCACCGCTGAGCTGTCGGCGGAGGGTATTGCCCGGACCTCAGAGAGCCCGAAGCCTTCGGCGAGCGAGGAAGCGCGTCGTGAGCGTGAAGATATGATAAGGTAGCTATGACAAGTTATGACACTGCTCAAAAACAAAACCTTAAACCCTAAACGACAAAATCCCTTGTAAGCTGGCAGACTGGACCCTGAAGCCTCTAAAGCCCCGTGTAAAATCCCCCTAAGCCCTAAACCCTGAACCCTAAACTCTAAACCCCAAACCCTAAACCCCAAACCCTAAACCCTAAACCCCAAACCCTAAACTCCCCAAACCCTAAACCCTATAAGCCCTACCTCAACCCCAAACCCTGAACCCTAAACCCTAATCCCTACATCTTAATCCCCCCCAAAAAAGGAAGACCTTTCGCGCAGCACCGCTGACGGCAGCTCCGAGGCCTTCCCCAGCCCCCACCAAGGGTGGTTCTCTAAATTAGGGTCCGTTGGTTAGGGTTTAGGGTTTCGGGGCTCTAAATTAGGGTCCCTTGGTTTAGGGTTTAAGGTTTTAGGGTTTGGGGTTTAGTTTTAGGGGTTTAGGGTTTAGGGGTTCTCTACATTAGGGTCCCTTGGTTTAGGGTTCGGGTAGGTTTAGGGTTTAGGGTTTAGGGTAGGGTTTTAGGGTTTGGGGTTTCGGGGTTCTCTAAATTAGGGTCTCTTTGTTTAGGGTTCGAGTTTAGGGTATACTATAGGGGCCTGAATCATTGCCAATATTGTTTGGGTGTTCCTCAGTATAATTATGGTATAATATACCCCCAAAACGCTATTCTAATTATTGAGGCCTCTACATAATAAGGGTCCTTTTGAGGGTGGAAGGGTAGATGGCTTAGAGTTGATAAGCCCCCTTTGTATAAGGGCGACGCACTGTTCAGGGAGAATCCAACAAGGGATGCTTTAGATAGCTCTAACCACCCACTCTTCTTGTGGTTTCGGGGATTGTTGTTTTTTTTTGTTTTTTTCTGAGGTTCCGCTTTGGAGGCTCCTTTGAGGAGGGATAATGCAAAGATCCCTGGGATGGGTAAGGGTGGGATTTTAGAACGCTGTGTAACTTAGAGGTCTGAAACATTGATAGTCCTGTCCCCTTCATCATATTGGTTTAGGGTTTAGGGTTTATAGGACTGAGCGACGGGTACGACTGCCGACTCGACGCCATCTACAGCAGATTGGTGTGTCGGAAGGACGTCATGCCCTGCGAAGTCGTGAAAATCCGGCACAGCGAGCCCTCCCCTAACGGGAGGGGGAGCGTGCGCCGCGCGATCGCAAGTGTGCAAGAAGCCAGTGGCCCCGTCCGCGCCTCCGACCTGGGGTCGTCAACTTGGGGGAGCTCGTCCCACGCTGCGTGAGTGGCCTCCGTGCGCTGCTCTCCGGGCCAAGGCCAGCATTTTGGACGTCAAGGTCACCACGGGCTTCTTCGACTGGGTCACGTGGCTCTGCAAGCCAACCGTCAGCGTCGGCGATGGCGTCGACCTCGACCAACTGCCAGTCTGCAGCTACGCCGACGGCCGACGCGGGGCGGCTTTGCGCACGGCCATCGGATACATCGGAAAGGCCCGATGGGCCGCACATGTCATGGGTCCCTGAAAACATCATGAGTTTAGGGTTTATATTCCCCATATCATCATACCATCCCAAGACCTTGTGTTGATCATCGAGGCCCCTTCTATCCCCCCACAGTTCAAGGCTCAAGGTATCGAGGCGGTTGCCATGTTCGAACCGTAAGGTCCTGAAGACTGCAACCCTGCTGCTAGAAAACTCCGACCTACTAACCCTAACCCCCCAGGTACCTACTATATAGGGTACTAGAGCCCCTAGGGCTCTATATAGTAAGTTCCTGGAGGGTTAGGGTAATGTAGGGGCCTTCATAACGACCCATACTCTTTTGCTTAGGGTTTAGTGACGTTAGAAGGTCTGAGGCTCCGGGTCCGATGCTTTAGGGGTCACGTAGGGGCCTAATGTATCTAGAAGAGGGGGTTTGGGATAAAAATGATACTATACAGACAATAAGCACCCACCCACCCACCCACCCAAAAAAAAAACAAAAAAAAGAAAACAAAAAATAGAGTATAGGTACTATTGCTATATAAGGCCCCTAATATTGGGGTTGTCAGGGCCACAAGTGCGATGTGCTGCGGGGGGACTTGGCCGGGCGAGCTCCAACCAAGCCTGTGTCTAAAGGGTTGTCCGGACATCATGGTGCAATGGCGCATAACACCATCGACACATTATGCCTTGCGTGCAGCCTTTTTGGATCAATCCCGGGTTGTCGATTCGTTTCCTTCTTGGACAGCTCGCGCTTGGACTGCATGTGGCTGCCAGTGGTGTTTGGAGTTCAGGGTGCATCAGCTAGTTGTTTTTTTCGTCGGTGGTAGTGCTTCATGAGCAAAAGCTGCTATGGATTTGTCCTAGGCCCTTAACTACACCCGACTCGCTGGTGTTCGTTGGTATTTGCGGAGTTCGAGGGTAGGAAAACCTCAACCCGGCGGAATTAGTCATAACCGGCATCAGACACAGTAGATAGGCCTTAGGGTTTTGAGTACGGCTGTCACTGCAGTTGTTTTGGCAATGATTGCGTTAGGATTCTCCGGCTACCAAAAGGGCGATCCTCCATTTACTTGCAGTCAGGTTATGGACACCGCAGGCCCGGATAGGACCGTGAGGGCCCCATTGAGGGCATGTGGCGGTCCTCGTAAACTCTGAACCCTGAATCATGAGCTCCTACAGGTACACAACCCTGTACCCTGGCAGCGGTTTCCTCGTCTAGGCCAGTGCAGACGATTTTTCGAGCTAACTTCAACCGCCAACTATCCCAGCTTCTGAGCATGCTTCGTGTGCAGCACGCCTAGGCCCTCAAGACAGAGAGCCTCCTGAGAGTCCATGTACCCAAATTCAAATAGTATATACTTTAATGAAGTTTTCCTACATAGTATAGGTACTCTGGGGCCAATGTATAGATAGATAGATAGATAGTTAGGTAGATAGTGTAGGGGCCTTAATAGTTAGATTAATAGCTAGATAAGGCTTTTTGGGGTGTATTATACTAGATTATAAGAATGACCCCCCCTCCCCCCTAAAACAAAAAAACTGTATAGGCAATTATGCGGGCCCCTATATTGCTGTCGTAGATGAGCGCATGGACCCTTAGGGGTCAATCGCCAGGGCGCGTTGTAACATTACGAGGCACGAGCAGCTGCTGAGACTGGTTCCATGGGCTGTGGTACAGTTTAGGGGCCCATGGATGCAAAAAGGCTTGGGGGAGGTTTAGGGCTGGGCGTTGGCGACCTTTGATACTCGGAGCCGAAGCACGAAGCGATCCAGACTGAATGCATGCTGATCCCCGAAGCTCCCAGTGCCAGGTGAATAAAGACGAAGTGCCCAGTACATGCACTGCTAAGGCCATACACTTGCCTTGCGATGTCGCAGACGTTGCATCCAGTGGCGCACTCGGGTGAAAGCTTGTTCAACAGGGGCAACAACAACAGCTGCAACAACAGCAACAACAACCACCACGGCAATAACAGCACCAATAGCAACAACAACAACAACAGCGACGACAACCACGACAACAACAACAACAACAGCCACAACAGCCACAACAGAACAGCAGCAACAACAACGACAACAACGACAAGCAAGCAACAGACAACACACAACACACGACAATCAACACACAACAACCAACACACAACAAGCAGCGCACAACACGCAGCAACCAGCAAACAACAAGCAACAACCACCAACCACAAATAACAAACAACAAGCAGCAAGCAGCAAGCAGCAAACGCAGAACAACAACCCACAAACCACACGCAACCAACAACAAACAACAAACAGTAACAACGACAACAACAACAACAGCAGCAACAACGACAACGACAACACCAACAACAATAACAGCCACCCACAACATCAACAACAGCAGCAACAACAACAGCAGCAGCAACGGCAGCAGCAACAGCAAGAGCAACAACACCATCAGCAGCAACAACAACAACAAAGCAACAACACCGCCAACACCAACGCCACCAACGCCGCCGCCGCCACCACCACCACCACCACCACCACCACCACCAGCAACAGCAATCCACAGCAACAACAGCACCCACAACCACAACAACAACAACTACTACTACTACTACTACTACTATTACTATTACTACTACTGCTGCTGCTGCTACTACTGCTACTACTGCTACTACTACTACTACTACCACCACCACGACCAGTACCACTACCACGTTCCTATACTGCTACCGCTGCTGCTGCTGCTACTGCTACTGCTACTGCTACTGCTACTCCTACTACTACTACTACTACTACTACTGCCGCTCTCACAGCAACAGCAACAGCAACAAGAACAATAACCACAACAGCAACAACAGCAACAGCAACAACACCAGCAACGCCAACAGCAACACCAACAAACAAACAACAGCAACACCAACACCGATAGCAACTGCAGCTACAGCAACAACACCAAAACGAAGAATACTAACATAATTAAGAAACAGTAGTAGCTGTAGTAGCACCCAGCGACATAGTAGTCATAGCAATCGCAATAGTAATATCCGGGAAGTTGCCTTAGTCGTGGTGGTGGTGGTGGTCGTCGTCGTCGCCGTTGTCGTCGTCGTCGTAGTAGTAGCAACACTAGCAGCAGCAGCAGCAGCAGCAGCAGCAGCAGCAGCAGCAGCAGCAGCAGCGTGTGCGTTCGTCTTACTTGTCATATGCGCGGGTTCTGTGAAGAACCTCTTCTGTTTGCCAAGGTCAAGGTGTTTGCCAGGGTCAATGTTAAGGAGGAACTCACCGAGATGGATTGCCCGAGGCAGCAGCTTGAGATGCACCCGTTGGTTCCAACACCCTGGACTTAAGATTACTGCATGGCTTGAGCCCGAGTAATTTGAACATCACGGCTTGCATCGCCCTGAAAAACCCAATACATTTTACAATGAGCTTCGAATACCAGTATCTTGGTGAACAGAGTTCAGCCAGAGTGCTCCCAAAGTTTCACTGGGGACTCAAGCCCATTCAGTTTGATTTAACTTCAGCAGCAAGTAAATGCCGTCGTGAAGTTCGCAATCTGACCCACTCGATTCTGCTGGCTTTCAACATTCACCCCAAAACTGATTCGGTTCCAGCGCTAGGAGTCTACCGGTGAAGCGCCTCAACGAGAGTCAGAGGACGCAGCTTGTTTGATGAAATGGCGGGGTTCCTGTCGATGTACGTGTATAGATAAAGCAAAAGACGGCTTTCTTGCTAGGGCATCTTAAACGTTTTTGACATAAACCAGACTCAGAACCCAGATGAGGTCATTGGTTGGACCGGAAAGGGTTGACCAGAATAATTTGGCACCTCGCAGTCTCTAGAAGGCGATGCCTCACCATCTTGTACAAAATCCCATAAGCAGGATGTTTCATTACAAGGGCTGGTCAATGAGGGACCCCTAGTCCAGAAATCTTATGAAATCTTTTTTGGTGAGGGGTGAAAGGTGCTGGAAGAGTTGGGGGGGGACCCCGAAAACGGTGGTTTATTGAACTTAGGGTTGCCTGAGTTAAGGGTTTTTCACCTCATGACAGATCCTACTATTCTGGCTTTATCCCAAGGTCCCTCACCGTCTGAAAGTTTCAAAGACATCAGCAGGGAGCGCTGTGGTAGTCTTTGGCCAGAGGGGAGCTGTTGCAAACTTATGCCCTGCCCTGCGTGTAATTTTATGCATGATAGCTGCATGTTAAACCGCGCTTGCGAACAAATTCCTGTTGGCTTTGAGATCTGTCGTCAGGGGGGGACCCTAGCTCGCCACAGCCTTGACCCTAAACCCTAAATCCCTACACCCTAAGCCATGAGAGTTGTTTCGGGCCGCCAGCTTGTTACGACAGGCTTAGCAGCCGGTTCGCGATTTTGTCGTGTGCACTCCCCCAAAAGGCCCACCCAGCGGTCGGGAGAGCCCTGCGGATGCGCTATCGTTGAAGAGAAGATGTTGCTTGACAAGCCTGCGTGACCAACAACCAATGTAGAATCCGAGGAAACCTCGCTTGCCAGCATTGTCCTCAGCTTGGATATGGTGGGCCGTGAAGACGCAAACATGAGCGTTTAAGCACATGCGTGCATGCATGAGCCCGGAAATTGGCGAGACAGCATTAGTCAGCTGACGACACAGACACACACTGGTGCACATGGTCATGCATGCAAAGGTTGATACTCACCAACTGTTTGCAACCTAAACCCCGATGCCCTACAGAAACCGTAAGCCCTAAACCCTAAGCCCAGCTTAAACCCCTGGACGCTCCTTCGTTGTACCTCCCAGGCAGATCCCAGAATCTGGGACGCCAAAGCGCCCCAGAACGGAGATTCTGGACCTAGCCCGGGAACTTAGGGGTTAGGGCAATTGGAGAGCCCAGTTGCAAAACAAAGGGTAGTTGGGTATTATACCTTGAACCCTAGACTTTCCAAACGGTTTAGAGTTTCGGGGCGTGCGGCTTTTGATTCTGATTCGAGGCCTCCAGGTCCCCGACAGATTAAGAGCATCAAGGGGTGGCTCTTGGGCGTTAAGACGTACTTCGGGATTTGTTTTGGGTTTCAGAGGACAGGTGAGCCCAACACGCATCCTGACTACTGTTCCTTACAGGAACCCCTAATTTTTAGCAGGCCCCGTTCCCTGGGTTCAGTTAAGATTCGGACTTAGGAGAGGGCTTTTTTTTTGAAGTTCAAGCTTTCGCACGATGTATCCTTCAACCGCGTCACGCCAGGAGCCGGTCGCCACCGAGACTGAAAGTCAGGCTCCCCGTGCTGAAGCGTTGCACTTCGGCCAAGCATCGAGACTTATAAGGTCCTTTAGCCTCTTGCTGCTGATATTAACGGGGTACAGTAGTAGTAGTAGTAGTAGTAGTAGTCGTAGTCGTAGTCGTAGTCGTAGTAGTAGTGGTAGTGGTAGTGGTAGTGGTAGTGGTAGTGGTAGTGGTAGTGGCAGTGGTAGTGGTAGTGGTAGTGGTAGTGGTAGTGGTAGTGACAGTAGTCGTAAATGATCGTGGTAGCTATTCCCTCGAACAGCCAAACCTAAGTTACCTGTTCGAATGTCCTCAGGCCCCTAGCCCTGCGACGCCGCCAACGTTCATTACCCTGCCTAAAAGACTGCAAAGGTTGCTCGGAAATCATTGATACGGCCTGTGCAATCTGAAGGTGAACCCGTTTTGAAGGGGCACAGAGGCTCAAATCTCTCAAAGCCCAGGCCACGGAACATCGCCAAACCGTCCAAGAGCACGAAGCCCAAGACGTCCAAAGGCCAGACTTAAGGTCAAGGGTTTATAGGGCTTAGGGGTTTAGGGCCTTAGGGTTTTAGGTTTAGGTGTTTAGTTAATTTAGGTGCTTAGGGGTTTAGAGTTTAGAGTCTTTAGACTAGAGTGTGGGTGTTTAGGGGTCTAGAGTTTAGGCCTGGCAGTGAGCTCGAACGAGAGGATGTAAGCCCTTTGGGGTGGTCCCCCAAATGTTTGGGACTTGGGAGCTTTCTTGGGAGAGAGGTAAGGCGAAGGGTATGGAGATTCGGGGCTATGGGCCCCTGCAGGTGATTGGGGTGCAGGGCTCCTCTAGGGATTTCTGTAGGGTTCCAACTTCCGCTCGTGGGTAGGGTCCCGAAGCCCTACTGCCTTATGGGCTTCTTTCGGGTGTTAAAGGGATGTTCAAGAGTTCTATCAGGGTTTAGTAGAAGTCTATAAGGGTTCCTTGTATGGGGGTGCAGAGTTTGCGATGTAGGCGCAGGTTATTTTTCGGGTCATGGAACCCTATCCGAAAACCATAGACATGTACACAGATGCCCTTGCAGGCACGTGATATTCACTCCAATGTGTGTGTGCAAGGCTGGTGGTCCTAGCGCCAGGGATCCTGTGTGTATGTCTATATAATCTATATACATATGTATATATGTATGTATGTATGTATGTATGTATGTATGCATGTATGTATGTATGCATGTATGCATGCATGCATGTATGCATGTATGCATGTATGCCTGCATGAATGCATGCTTGTATGAGTTATCGCAATTCCCAGCATAGAAACCCTGTGGGTGACAGTTACACAAGCCATTATCGTAAATCCTTCCATCCCTTTTCACACTCTACCCTTGAACGATGTAGGCAGTGAGGAACCGTTGTGTAGATCCTAGACACGGCTTGTATCGGATAACTCACACATCCCCTGCTTGGCGGGTTTGCATCCTCGTCGCTGTGCTCATGGCTTGAGTGTTGCCAATAGTAGGAGCCATGCTGCTGATTTCGGAGTTTGGACGTGTCGTGATGAACAGTTTCCAGGGCTCCAGTTACCTTACCCAAATGATGGGTTGCTGGGAACCCTAAACCCTAAACCGATATGGGTTGTATGGTCAGTAATCAACTACTTGTATTTAGGTAATCGGAGCTCGGGGGAGTGCCATGGAATGAACTCCGAGCCTTACTTGGAGGTTCATGGGTAGTTATAAGTGGGGTTATAAGTAGAGTTCCCTTAAAGGGTTCCATAGGGTTTAGGGTTTAGGGGTAGTTGTAAGTGGGGTTATAAGTAGGGCAACTATAGTTATAACCCATCTTAGGGG
>CAJNJA010065797.1:11647-22898 GCA_905231915.1 Symbiodinium necroappetens
ACCCTAAGCCCTAAGCCCTAAACTTCTTGGACCTGGAGTTGACTTTGACGGAGCTTGACGACCTCCTCAAGGGGTTTATCGTTTAGGGTGGTTTGGGGGTTTTGAAGGATTCGGGTTTAGACGACTTCCTCATGAGAGTCTGTCATTCTCTGCCATTCGCCTCGGTTGTGGAATGATGTGGAGGTTGAGGGGTGTTGAGGGTTTTTAAGGGTATAAGATGGTATACGTTATGGAACCCTGACAGAACGCCCGTAGAGCCTCTGTTCAAACGCTAGAGAACGACAACAGAACACGGTATGAAACCTGGTAGAACCCTCGTCAGAATCCCTATAGAACCTACACTCATTCTCTACAGAAACCTTATAAACATGTAGAAAACCAGGTAACTACAACAAAACTAATAGATCCCTTACAGAGGCAAAAAAAAGGCTAAAAACTAATAGATCCCTTGCAGAACCAAAAAACAGGCTTCATAGAACCCCTGCACGAAGCATGTACAAGCTAACCCTGTAAACAACAACCCTATACAATCATACAGAACCCTCTACAAAGCTTGCGAAAACCTCTTACACGACCCTAAACCCCAACCTCTAAAACCCNNCCTAAGCCCTAAAGCCCGAACCCTAAGCCCTATAAAGCCCAAACCCTAAACCCTAAAGCCCAAACTCTAAACCCTAAAGCCCAAACCCTAAACCCTAAAGCCCAAACCCTAAACCCTAAAGCTCAAACCCTAAACCCTAAAGCCCGAACCCTAAACCCTAAAGCCCAAACCCTAAACCCTAAACCACAGTAGAGATCTCTCTCTGCACCTTCTGCAGAAAGTTGTTTCGCTCCTGAGACTCTTGAGCTTTAGGGTTTGAGGGTTAAGTAGATTAGGATCTGTGAAATAGAATCGCTAACAGGGTTTATAGGGCTCAGGGCTCAGGGACTATAGGGCTTAGGGTTTAGGGTTTAGGGTTTAGGGTTTGGGGTTTAGGGTTCAGGCCCTGCCAAATGAACAGCCGTGATCTGCAACCCTCCACTGACCTTCCGAAACCCCGCAACGGCTCGAGCTTCTTAATAAGGGACCCTTAGACCCTTTATAGCCTACAACCTTGATAAGACCTACTAACCCTAATAAGCCCTTCCGTGCCTCGTTCAAGCACCGAAGCAATGAAACATCTGAAGAGAAGGCCCATCCTCCAGCCATACGTACCCCAAGGCTCCACACCCAGAGGCTCCATGTACCATTTATAGTAGATACTTAACCCTAAACCCTAAACCGTTACAGTAGATACTTAGCCTTAAAGGGGTCCCTATACAGGCACTTCAAGGCCTAAGTATATACTATATGGGCACATGGAGCCTTAGGGACATAGCTGTTGGCCAAAGTAGGTATTGTCTATCTATTTTTGACCCCGAATGTGGGTATTCGTGTACTGGGACTGGGAGTCTTGGCGACATAGTAGAACGACTCATTTTCATTTTGGTTGATAAAAAAAATTATGGCCTTAAGGGGTCTGGGTTAAGCTGTTTTTTCCTGGCAAGTCTCGGGAATCCCAGCTTTCCAGTCTGCAGAAGGTATCAGGGCCCTGAGCTTGAAGGGAAAACCCTACAACCCGAAGGGTGTAGGGTTCAGGGTTTGCGGGTTTAGGGTCGTAGGGTCTGTAGCGAGACCCCGCCCTTGTTGCTGCTAACAAACGCGTAAACTTTCAGTTCTATGGGGGGATAATATTGCCACAGAAAGCGTAAAGTGCATTGATTCTGCTATTATAAACGTATAAAGCCCTGAAAGCACCCAACTAAATAAACCTTCGTCCAAACCTCTAACGCGTTTGCAAGCCCCGAGAAGACCTTGCTAACCTCGAACCCTAAGCCCCCTTGCCCTTGCTCTAAAAGAAACCCCAGGCCCTAAACCCTAAACCCCTAGACCCTAAACCCCTAAACCCTAAACTAGAACTCTAGAGCCCTTGCAAGCAGTCCGTCGTCGTCGTCCAGCCACCGGGCAACGCTGGCTCCAGACTGGTCAAGGAAGGTTTCAAGTTCATTATATGGGTTCCTGCATTAGGGGTTTATGGTTTAGGGTCTAGGGTTTAGGGTTGGGTTTAGGGGTGTAGGGTTGGGGGTTTAGGGGTGTAGGGTTTAGGGGTTTAGCTTTTATATGGTTTAGGGTGTAGGGTTTAAGGTTTAGGGTTTGGGTTTAGGGGTTTAGCTTTTATGGTTTAGGGTCTAGGGTTAAGGGTATGGATCTTACCTGCAATTATTAGCACAAAAAACCCTACCTTACTCGGGGTCTATTGAGGTATCTTTGCAGATTTCCATACGAAGATTCGGTTTGGGGGCTTACCGGTAGGGTTTTGGAATTGCATTTTTGAGTTTAGGGTCTGGGATTTGGGGTTTAGGGTTCCGGGTTCCTTGAAGGGCTCCCGCACGAGGCTCTCGGACGGTTTAGGGTTTAGGGATTTAGGGTTTAGGATTTAGAGCTTTAGTATAGGGTTCTTAGAGAGCTTTTAGGGTTTAAGGTTGTTTGGCTTCTTCACTAGCAAGGTTCGACGTGAATATGGATTTTCGGATCAGCTGGCTTGGGTTTGTGAGTCTGCTCAGGGTTCTACTCCCGCCGGTTGCAGGTGAACCAGACGTTGACTTGTATATCGCGGCTTCAGCCAGAGTGGCACCTGATCCGAAAAGCCCAGCACACATGCCTTTCTGATGTCTGGGGTGATCTCACTCGGCAAAGAACTGCTTGTCAAACTCCGGATCTGCTGATGCCACCTTATGAATGCACCAGTCATGGTGCTGCCACGTGAGCTCAGCTCTCACCTGCATCTCAACCTCACTTATCTGGGTGACGAGGTTGGGCACCCTCGACTCAGCACCCTTCAGAGGTGGGCCCTGAGTACGCGTATTATCGCTGCAAAACAACCGAAGGAAGTGGTGCGGAAAAATCTGCTTCGGCATCAACCCGCTCTTGCGTCTCGCGGATGGTTACCGCAACAATAGCTTTGGGAGCGATGCGCTCACTTGTCAAGAAGCACCCGTTGGCGCTCCGATAGAACACGGATCCCTCTGCCAGGGGCGGCTTCACGTGAAGGAGAATGTCACATTTGGGGCGGATGTGCCCTGCCCGTCAAGTTGCCATTGCAAAACTGCAGATCCGGCTCCGAAGCCATCATCTCTCTTCGGTCTCTTTCGGCCACCCCACTAAACCCTGGACCCTAAACCCTAAACCTAAAAAAACCCTACTCACTCAGTCATGTGGTCTTTTGCGTAGATAGTACAGGGTTTGATGTCCATGGTTTTTAATCCGAAAGCCTACATACAGATACAGAATAGATGTATGTATGTATGTATGTATGTATGTATGTATATATATGTAACCCAAAACCCTAAATATATACTTACAGGGGACAAGGCTCACATTAATACGAGGACTTCGCACTTCACTGTCTCCCGGAAAACCGGCTGTTACACACCAAATGGCGCTCAAGTGATCTTATTTATTTGATCGAACTTCCTAAACCCTAAACCCTACAGCAAAGAATCCTAAACCCTAAACCGAAAACCCGAAATCCTGAACCCGAAGAGATCCCAAAAGACGGAACCCCTGCGGCTTGGAGCCCTGGTTCTCAGTGGTCTATGTCAACATCGGGGGTTTCGTAAATCCCGCAGAGGAAATACCGTTGATGATATAAATCCTGCATTACCTTAAGGACCATAAACTATGGGAATTATGCTATACTCCTTCTTATGGGTAATGCAGGATTTATACCATCAACCGTATCATCCCGGAGCCCATCACCCTCGGAGAGCGGTTTAGGTTTGAGAGTTTACCTGGACCCCAAAGAACCTGCCTTTTTAGGGCTCCTTATTATGATTTGTTTATATAGGTCCTTAAAAAAGTAGGTTTTTCAGGGTCCAGGTAGGGCTTATAGGGTTTAGGGTCAAATTCGACGTACACCCTGGCTGAACCATCCTGACACGCTTGGCCCTGATTTCTCAAGACCTAAAGCACTGAACACCTAAAGCCTGAACAGAGCCTAAAACAGATCTCCAACTTGGCTCACCGCATGGACGTAAAAGTAAGAACTATCCGTGACGGTTCCTTATATCCCAAAACCCCACCAATCCAAATAGCCCGAAGGCCTTGCATAGTATGGTGTGTCAACCCAAAAACGGTGAAAGAACAGCCCCTGGAGCTTCAGGCCTTATGTAGTAAGATGATATTGGGGCATGCTTTACTAAGGAACCCTAACGACTGGGAATTTCAAAATCTTCGGAGTTAAAATCTCAGTCTCAAACCCTAAACTTAGCCCTTAAACCTTAAACCGTAAACTCTAACTCTAAACCCCACATGAACCCTAAACCCTAAGCCCGGTAACCGCGCCCCCAAACCTTAAACACTTGACCTGGCCTCTTTTCCTTGGAGCCTTTTCGGAGCTTCGAAGAGACGCGCTGCAAGGACTGCTTCCCGGCGGTCCTTGTTTTCTTTGCTCTAGAGGACTAGGGTATAGGGCTTAGGTAGAGGGCTTAGGCGCTTAGGGCTTAGGTTTGACATGTTTGAAGGGGGAGAGTGTGTTCTTTTTGGGTTGACAAGCAGGCTTCGATTTCTGCAAGGCATCTCTTGGAACTCGTAGTTTCGAAATACCCTGAAGTGCTTTACACATCTTTGCACCAAGGTTGTTCGTGTAGGTTTTTAACTCTTACGCGGTTTTAATTCTTGCAAGGTTTATGCCTCAGGGGTTCAGGCCTGATTTGGGGTTTGGACTTGAAAGCAAACGGCTAGTTACCTCACTTATGACCCTACCTGCAAGTACGCAGCGTCCTCATCAAACCGCAAAGCAAATCCTTCTAACTCTACCACATATTACAACACATGTAAGCTCTTTAGAGATTTCCGCTATCCCTAGACCAACGCACGGCCGCTTCCAGTCCCCAAACTCGCTAAACCCTGCAACCCCGCAAACGATATAAGGAAGGCCTAAAGTCTAAGCCAAACCCCCAAATTCCTGAAGCTGCCAAAACCCTTAAACCCGCAAAAAACCCTACAATAGGTATTGCCTTTAGGGTTTGGGCCTTAGGGACCCCACTGCAACACAAGATAAAATGGCTGCCCAGTGGCGACTGCTTCGATCCACTCCGGGAGGTCGAAGACGCCCTCTTGGAGCCAAGACCTCTGCTTTGAGGGCTTTGGGGTTGGCAGAGATTTCTGTTCGAGGCCGGATCCTTTGGTGATTCTTTTTGTGTTCGGAGCCATGGGCAAGGGCACCATTTCCTCGGCTTTCTATTCGAAGACGGTGCCGGGAACGCAAGGGAAGAAGGCCCGTGGTGCGCCGAAGGCCAATGCTCTGGCGATCGAGGACAATGCCCCGAAGGCGAAGGCCAAAGCTTTGCCGATCAAGGACATGCCCAAGGCTTTTCAAGGAACACCCAGCTGAAGCCATCTTGCAACCTCTTGAACAACTTGTTGATCAGCATGGACTTGTGGGCCCGGGGGGCAGTGTGCTTGGTGCTTTGCACCTCAATCAGGTCCGTTGCCCAGGTCAGGAGCGATCCGACTGCTTTCATCTTCTGGTACTTGACTGCCTTGCCTTTGTCGCGGCTGGAGCCGTCGCCAGCGCCATCCTCAGCCTTCTGGCATTCATGGACGGGCTTGGAGCCAGGGTTTTAAGGTTCAAGCTTTGGGGTTCAGAGCTTGAACTTGAACAACCCAGACCGAGGGTCCCTATAAAGGGGATGCATGAAGGGGTTATATACGGGTTATGTAGGGTTTATAGTTTTGGGGTTTCGGGTTTTTTTTGGTTTGTTTGCTTTGTGTTTCAAGGTTTAGAGTTTTTATACGGCTCGGGGTTTTCACTTTGGGGGGTTGGGGTTTGGGGCTTATAAGGTGTGTATACAGTGTGTGCGCGGTGGGTGCGCCGTTTACTTTAGGAAAAAAGGCGCACCCACTTATTCCGCGCTTGCGTCAGCATGTAGTCCCGCCCCAACCACCCCAACTATTCTCAATTAGGGTTTAGGGTTCACCCCCCAAACCCCCTCAAGGGGGGCTTTCTTGTTTTTTCGTTTCCCCCCGCAGTTCGACACATAAACGACCACATTTCACATCAAACCACAACTGAGATGGATTGGTGTCGTGTTGTGGGTCCTCGCGGCCTGTGCCGGCCGCTCGAGGAGAAGCAAGGGTTTCCAACAAACAACCCGGGTTGCTCGAAGTCTAATCACCTATCCTGAGTCTGGCTGAAAAAAATCGTCCCCCAAAACCCACCACACAGCCACCCAAACCCGAGAGGTCGCCCCCTAAGACCCACCGGGTTCGGAAAATGGCCAGGAATCTCGCAGACCCCAAAAAGGGCGGTGGGACAGGCCCTAGGTCCGGGTCGCCCGTTTTAGCCGAGTCACCTCCGTCCCCGTTTATCCTGGGTCCCTCAACGTCCTGTCGAGACGCTCGGCCGGGGGCCTCGGTCGGAGCCACGAGCGCCCATGCGAATGGTCAGCGGCGCTCTCGGCAGTTTGAAGTTTAGGGATTGAAATCTTGGGGTTTAGGGTTTTGGCTCTAGGCTTTTAAGATTTTTGGGGTCTGTGGGGTTTACCATGACATACCGATCCCTGCTTGATTATTGTAGGATCACTTAAACTTCTGTATGACTGTTCATACGAAGAACCTGCGAAAAAGTCAGTTATGGTAGTTGAATCAAGGTGGGGTCTTGGGGTTCTGGAGGTAGGGCCAGTTTGGGGTTAGCGGGTTGTTGGGTTTTCGGGATTTTGGGTTTGGGGATGCTCCTCTAACGCAGTTCTGTAAGGTTGCCATAAGGGTTCTATGTAAGGGGATCCATAAGTTCCTTTATTCTTTATTTGTCAACTTGAAGCACGAACATGAAAGTGGTAAAAGAGTGCTACCTGGGAGCCTACACCCTTAATCCAAAACCCGCCAATCCTAAGCTAAGAATCTTGGCTCTCCCACCGTATGCACACACGCGCCCCCCCAAATGGTGCTTATAAGGGCAGTCTGACGGCCCTACTTTGCAGGTTCA
Organism: Symbiodinium necroappetens; assembly: GCA_905231915.1. Classification (NCBI taxonomy): domain Eukaryota; class Dinophyceae; order Suessiales; family Symbiodiniaceae; genus Symbiodinium; species Symbiodinium necroappetens. Next base: position 18,655 of record CAJNJA010065797.1, read on the forward strand.
TGTGGTGCTGAAAGGCCGGGTTACACGAAAAGGCAATGGTTGATCTGGGACATCAAGCGTATGCGGGTGCTGTATGGTCTGAACGAAACCGAAGCGTGCACCGCGATTAATGGGAGATACACATCACTGCACTGCAAGATTCACAAGACCCTCATCAACATGTACTGTACCTACTGCTTATAACAACGTATGGTGCAGAACCGTAAAACCAAGAAGCATCGACCCTTTAGAACACTTACATGGCCCGCAACGAAACCGTATAGGCCCGTGATAAGCCACTGCATCAAACCCTCCCAAAACCCAAAGGGTCCTAGGTACTGCTAAGGGGGATACTTCCCCAACTCATAATACCAATTCCTGATATTAATTTCTACCATATAGGTACCTAGGACCCTTTGGAAAAAACATACGGTTGATGATCTAAATCCTAATATACCATAATTCCCATAGTTCAAGGTCCTTTAAGGTCATGCAGGATTTCGATCATCAACAGTATGAATAACCTCATCGATCCTCAAACCCTGATAATAATCTGACATCTGACACATCCGAAACCCCAAGCCTCTTTTGATCCTAAACCCTAAACCCTAAATCCTAAACCCTATAAGCGCTAAACCCTAAATCCTAAACCCTAAGCCCTAAACCCTAAATCCTGAACCTTAAGCCCTAAATCCTGAAACCTTAAACCCTGAATCCTGACACCTTAAGCCCTACACCCCTCAACCTTGGAACCAGGTTCACCGGGTTCTCTGCGTGGCGACGCTTGGGGAGAAGATCCGGTGGCCCCTGAAGTTAACCCTACGGGTCCGGTTTAGGGTTTAGGGTTTCAAAGAGGCTTGGGGTCCGGTTTAGGGTTTTTGCGTTAACCCTAGGGGTCCGGCTTAGGTTTAAGGTTTAGGGTTTCTGTGTTAACCCTAAGGGTCCATGTGCCCACATATGTAGTATATACCTTGTCCCCAAAGTACCTATATAGGGACTACTTAAGGCCGAAGTATATACTATTTGGGCACATGGACCCTTAGGGTAAGTCCAATTGAGGGGTTTAGGGCTTAGGCCTTAAGGAGTTTCGTTATAGGCTCTTCTTGAGTTCGAAGGGATCTATATTACTGATGATATAAATCCTGCATTACCTTAACTTAAGGACCCTAAACTACGGGAACTATGGTCTATTCCTTATTATGGGGAATGCAGGATTTATACCATCGACCGTGCGAGTGTTGTTGTAAGGGTCTAGTGTAGGTCCCTCAAGAATTATAATGGGGTTTGATGGAACATCAATATGATAGAAGTCACAGAGAAGTGTGATCTTGGGAACGGTTCAGGATTCCATATGAGTTGTACGAGGCTTGCGAATTTTGAAGCTAGGTTAAGTCACGGAATCCGTTCGACTTCCCCTTAAGGGCTTAGTTTTCAGGGTTTAGGATTCCATAGCAGTTCTTTAAAGGCTTCCTTTTACAGGTCCGGTTCAACAAAAGGGCTTCTCTAAAGGTTTGGTCAGGGTTCCCGGAAGGGTCGCAGGTTTCATCGCGAGATCCATGGAAGGGCTTAGACTCAGAGCCTAGGGCTTGTCGGCTTGGTGTCTGTGGCTTAGGGTTTAGGGTTTAGGGTGTGTTGTTGCTTTAGGGATTCCGGGTTTTAGGGTTTCAGGATTCTGGAGCATGTCGGGCTTTGCATTTTTTCAAGTGCCCCAGAAAGGCATTATCACAGCTTCATATAAACTTAGAGACCGTTGAACTTTCAGCGCTGGAGAGATCTTTACGAAATCGGAAGCCTGATACAAACCGCTGTAGAACCTCACGAAACCACCCTAAACCCTAAACCCGAAACCCTTTACCCCTAATAGACCTAGCGTTCATCGGTCGAGTGCCTCCTCCGCCTCCGCCCGGCACCTGCCAACAATGGCGCGATGGCTTCAAAGTCTGCTTGAGGGGTTCCTTCAATTCAAACCCTAAGGGTCCAAGTACTCCCTATTATAGGACCTTGGGTCCATTTTGGGTACCAAAAGCCATAAATAAGGAGTACTTGGACCCTTGGGTAACAAGTATGGCCCGGTGCACAGACCACCCATATGAACGCATTAGCTTAGCCAGCAGTAGAAATCTTGATTCTTGCTTTGGAACTGAGATAAAACTATCACAATAAGAGCTGTACCCTACAAATTCTGCATGCCGATTTATAGTAATCTAGTGCCTTAAGCTAAATCCTAAACCCTAAACCCTAAGAGGAACCCACTTTCTTCAAGGAATGTCTGGCTGCCACGGGACCACACCCTGGGGCTCGCAGACTGCGCGACCGAGTAAACCCTAAGAGCAAAACCTTTCACTCACAGAGGCCCGAACCCTAGCCCCTAAACCCTAAACCCTGTTGAGGGTTTAGGAGTTTAGGGCTTAGTCCTTAGCTCATTTTTCAGGGTTCTGGGGAAGTTCGGACTCAAGACGAGGGCTTATCCGGCTTGTCTGCCAGAGTGGTTGGGCACCCGACTTTAGGGTTTAGGGGCCTACGGGTTTAGGAGTTTAGGGGTTTAGGGGTTTACGGGTTTAGGGGTTTAGGGGCCTACGGGTTTAGGGGTTTAGGAGTTTACGGGTTTAGGGTTTAGGGGTTTAGGAGTTTAGGAGTTTACGGGTTTAGGGCTGAAGTTTATAGGCTTACGGTCTTTGCACTTTGCATGTCGGAGTCTCGGTAGAGGCTGTAGTTGAATCGCTGGCAACGTGTGACGCAGAGAGCTTGTCTTTCAAACTCCTCTACCCAAAGTGCGGCTCGTTGGGACCCTAGACCCTAAACCCTAAAACCCTAAACCCTAAACCCTAAAGCCCTAAACCCTAAAGCCCTAAACCCTAAACCGTCTACTGTCATCATCTTTCGCGAGCAGCGCCTTCTCTGTCTGAATTCTGGGAGAGCCCATACACCTGGGTTTAGGGTTTAGGGTTTAGGGAAGGGAAACTTGAACCCTAGGTGCGGAAGCCACAGGATTTGAGCCTTAAGCTCGGAACTTCACGCCTGTCAACCGCAAGTCGAAAACCCTAAAATCCCAAAAATAAAACCTTAAACCCCCTGGCCCTAACCCCCTAAGCCCCTAAACCCATAACTCTAAGCCCTAAACTCCCTAAACCCCCTGAAGCCCCTAAACCCCCTTAAGCCCCTAAACCCACAACCCTAAACCCTAAAATCCAGAAGGCTGGAACTTGTAAGCTCAAAATGGTACCTCCTTGAACCCATACCTACTTGTTTAGGTTTTAGGGTTTTAGGGTTTCGGGGTTTAGGGGCTTTTGGGTTTAGGGGTTTAGGGTTTAGGGTACCCTGAAGAGAACCGTAGATAAACCTTATGGGTACCTTGAACTCTTAAAGGGTTTAGGGTTAGAGTTTAGGGTTTAGGGTTTAACCTAGGTTACTCTACTAACCCAGAGGGTCCGAGTGCTCAAACAGCAAGGGTTAGCTCCCGAAATCCATACTCTGCATGGTTTTTGGACCTTGAAGCCCTACCGTTTGGGCACTTGGACACTTAGTGGTAGAAGGTTATCCACTCTACTACTAAGAACCTTGAAAAGTAGACCTGCTCCCCCCACAAAAACTACCAACCAGTGGCTATGAATTTCTGAGGACCAGCTATCAGCTATAGGCTACAGGAACCAAAACCCCATAACGACGCATGTAGCCCTTATAGAAGCCCTGCAACAGACTTTCTAGAATCCGCAATTAATAAACCGGGTCGTTGGGTGCCTGCAGATTGGATGCCCGCTTGGATGCGCGGGCCTCACGTTCTCTTTTTCAAGACTTGAAGTTTCAGGGTGTCAAACTTTAGGCTTTAGGGGTTTTAGGGCTTAGGGTTCAGTGACAGGGTCTTGCAAACTGGGTTAGGCTTCGGGTGGAGGGCTCAGATTCCCAAAGGGTGCAACATAGGCTTCCCCAAGAGGGAAAATAGGACAGAATAGGGTTGTGGAGTATACTATGGTACAACGATTTAGGGTCTAGGGTTTAACTCTATGCAGTAACGTCAAGGAAACCACTACTAAGTGTTCAGACTTCGATTTTAGGCCAGAAGTGGGGGTTGTGGGTTCGGGGCCTTTAAGGGTCGAAGCTTCGAGCTTTGGTGTGTAGGTACTGGGTAAGGAAACTGTTGGCAGCTCACAGTCGGGTTTCAAAATTCGCCTCGGCCCCGGCCGAAGCGGTCAGAGGTTCCTATTCGGATTCCCTCTACTCTTAATCCCCTCCCCACTGACCCCCACCCCGCAAAGTTATCATCGTGG
>CAJNJA010065808.1:0-23855 GCA_905231915.1 Symbiodinium necroappetens
CCATCGCTGTCGCCGGCCCCAGCGCAGTCGACGCCAGATGCAGGTCCGAGTCCAGTCTTCGTGTTTGACCAGATCAATGAGCTGCGGGCAGAGATGACCAGGCAGAATATGGAGTTGCAGAGACGGCTGAACAGTTTAGAGAGCCAATTTTTAGAGCTCCGCCACCTGCTGCGCGAGTGGGCTGGCCGTCCAAATTGAGTTTCACAAAGGGCTGTGAGCCGTCCACGACACGTGAGTCCCAAAGAGGTGGTTGTTGGTTCAATTGCGAGTTGCGGCCTCCCACGGCAAGCAGACCACGCTGTGCATTTGTTCTTGCAGCCCGACGCCTAAGTCTGATCCCACCCCTAAACCCTAAACCCAAAAACCCTAAACCCCTAAACCCTATCCCCCAAACCCCTAAACCCCAAACCCCCTAAACCCCTAAACCCGATCACGCCGAGATGTTGAAACTCTACACCCTGACACCCTGAGACTCTTAGCCCCAAAGCCCTAAAGCCCCCGAAGCCCTAAACCCTAAATGGGGGTTTCCGAAAATAGGGGACCCTAAAAGAAGTACCCGAAATAGTAGGATCCTTATTTAAAAAAGGACCCCCAAAATAAACTAATTTTCGGAAACTCGTTAAACCCCAAAGCCCTAAACCCCAGATCCCTAAACCCTAATAGCCAGATAAAACCCGCCGAAATCCCTCAACTTCAGAGCCTAATACCTTACAACCCTCAATCCTAAAGCCCTATAAGCCAAAATGGGGATCCTTCTACAATTCCCTTGAAGCTCTAAAGCCCTAAGTCCCAAGGCGTAAAAGCCCTAGTTGAGGCTTGGAATGAGGAACACCTGCCCAGACCGAACGCAGTCTCCGGGTTTGGAGTTTATGCCTCGGGGTTTATAGAGCTTCTATAGGGTTTACCTGCACCCTAAAGTACCTTCCTTTTTAGGGTTCCTTATTAGGATTTTTTTATATAAGCACTTAAAAGCGTAGGGTTTTTGTGGTTAGGGTATGGTTTAGGGTTTAGGGTTTTATGGTGTCTGGAGTATGACCTGCAGTTTGGTTTGGGCAAGTAGCTGTGTAGAGTAAACAGGTAGTTGGCACCCTTAGGGTTTAGGGTTTAGGGCTTAGGGGGAAGCACCCCAATCCAAGCACAACGAGCTGATAATCCCTATAGCGGCCTGCGGACATGATAGCTTATACATATAGTGGTTTAGGGTTTTAAGGCTCAGGGTCCTGTCAAGGGGGAACCATAGTGGAATCTAGTTATACACTGGCCTAACATGTTCTTGCAGTTTCTGGGTCCTTGTTGGCTACCACTTTACATTTTTGTTACAGTAGAAAACCAATAAGGATTAAAAATGGCCATTTCAAATATAGCCCCGACAGGGAACCAGGTTTAGGGTGTCGGGATTTATGTAGGAGGGGAGTTCTCTCAATTAGGGTCCCTGTTCAGGGTCCTTTTATAAGGGTGCCGTACTATAGTTGCGACCGTAACCCTAAACCCTAAACCCTAAACCCTAAGAAGAGACCCTACTTTAGAGAACTGCCCAGGAGCCTTTGTGAGGAGAATGCGTCAGGGTTTAGGGTTTAGGGATCAGGGTCTAGTCTTCATCGACGCAGTGACACACGTGCACACACACACACACATAGAGACAGGAAACAAAAACACAGTTTAATGCACATAGAGCTTGATAAGAACCCTATACAGCTCAGAAAAAGACGTTGTAAGAACCAACAACACAGAAACTGCAACGAACAACACCTATGAAACCCCGAAGAATCCCGATAAACCTGTGCAAGAACGGAAGCCGAGACGCTAAAACCCTAAACCCCAAGGCCTAAACCCTAAACCCTAAACCCACAAGAGCGGAAGAGCGGGAAAAAAGAGAGAGCCAAAACCCTAAACCCTAAACCCCTCAACCCCTCAACCCCTAAACCCCTAAAACCCTAAACCCTAAACCCTGTGAGGCCCATGGAATCCCCGTGGCCACTTCTCCTCTCTTCTGGGTGGGCGAGCTTAGCCAGGACCATCTTGTTCGCAGTTACCTTGGAGGGTCGGGGGACTTAGTAAGTAGGGTTTTTAAGTAGAGTTATAGGTACCCTGAAAGGGATCCTAATTGGGCCTATGATACTAAAAAATAACTAGTTACTAAGTCCCCCGACCCTCCAAGTAGGGTTTGGGGCCCGGGGTTCAGGGGGGTAGTGGTCTATGGGTTTATAGGGTTTAGGGTTTAGGGTTTAGGGTTATAGGGTTTAGCGTGAAGGGCGTTTAGGGTGAAGTGGTTTAGCGTTTAGGGTTGGTGGAGCCTCCCGTTATGTAGGGTTGTAGGGTTTAGGGCAAGTTTATGACTCCTGCTTAGGCTATTAAATATTAGGGTTCAGAAAGGTTTCAGGTTTAGGGTGGTAGGGTTTCGGTCATGGTGCTTTCTTCTATTATATGGTTTTTTAAACAGAGGTTTGGATTGGGTTTTGCATGGGTTTGTGTTCCATTGGGTACCGGTTTTGGTTCAGGGTTTAGCGTTTAGGGTTTAGGGTTAACTCGACTATCAGCACCAGTATGATGTTCGGAATACAAGGAGCTTACATTCAGTTCCATACGGTTTTATGATGGGCGCGGGGGTTCCAGATTTGTTTCCCAAGATCTTTCCGAAAGCTTGGTGTAAATCCTCAACATGGGAGCCTTGTAGAATTCTAAGGTCTATATACCTTCTAGAAGCTTTATGGAAGCCCTATATACCCTAAACTCCCCACCTGTAGTTTCCTTTAACATGGGTCCGTAGTTTGGGGCTATTGACATGTTGGGGGTTTCGGCTTAGGGGTTTAGTTTTAAGGGGCCAATTATGCATCCTTTCACATCTCTTCTAGAAATTAAAAAAAAGACATGCAGTACATGACCTGAAGAGAGGGCATGGTATGGGTTAGGTCCTTGTGATTCGCGCTCAAAGGGTTAATGCGACGCCCACTTCTAAAACAGCCTAGCTCTAAACCTGTAAACTTCTCGCCCCCAAAACCCAGACCCTGAACCCTAAGCCCTTAAGTAAGGCCCGCAACAACTCGCATGATTTCTTATCCTAGTCCCCATACTTTTGTGGTCGAGTATACTGTAAAACCCTTGATTTGATGACAAAGGCCCTTACAAGCCCCGAAAGACTCCTTAAAAGTACAGCACAAATCTCATACCAGATCCTTCTGAGCACATCCAAAGCCCTAAACCCCTAAGCCCTAAACCTCTAAACCCGAAACCCCTAACCCCGAAGCCTCAAACTCTCCATCCTACACCCTAAACCCCCGAACCCTGAACCCTAAACTCTCTTGCGACTCCAAACCTGAAACATCCCTAGACTATACTGGGGTTTAGGGTTCCTTTAAGGGCTCCTTTGAAGGGTTCTAGAGGGTTTAGGATATAGGGGTTTAGGGTTTCAGAGTTCCTTTAAGGCTTCCTTTAACTTGGTGTCCTTCTGGTTGGTAGCCTAGGACTTTAACTTTTTTGGGTTTCTATATGAACTATAATAAGGAGGTCAAAGGTCTAACTGTTAGGAGGGGTTCAGAAGTCAGCCAAGTATACCGGTAGCATTCCAGAGCCCCTTACCAAAAAAGCCTTAAAGGGAACTCTGAGAGGAACCCTTTCAAGCCTGTAAACCCAGGGTTTAGGGTTTAGGGTTTAGGCAACCCTTTTATTAAGGAATATACCTTGAATCATAATACTAAGCCCCTTGTGCTTGAGGGCATATTCCTTAATTAAGGGGTATTGGGCTCTCAGGGAACTTTCAGCCCCACCAGACCCTTTTTTACTTGTAAAAAGGAACGGCTTAGCGGTTTCGGGTTTAGAGTTTAGGGGTTTCGGGTGTAGGTTTTAAGACACTTTACAGAGGAAGCTTTATCGTGTTTGAGCTGGGTCTCGGAATCGAAAGTGCAGATCGGCAAGGTGCCAACTGCGGGTTGGTCTGGGGATTTGGGGGTATCGGGTTTAGGGTATTTCGGGGTTTAGGGGTCTATGTTGTATCTTCTATAGTATGTTTCCTGTAATTTCCCTCAAATGGGCTTATATATAAGATTCCACAATAGTGTTGTAAAAGGTTTGGGCTTTCAGACTGTGAGGCCCTTTTGCGATGGCACGCAATGATTTGTTTGTGTTTGCAAGGCTCATGTAGCACAAAAGACCGTCTCAGGATTTCGTTCAGGTTCTGTAGGGGTCAGGGCCCCGAGTCCTAGCAACCCTAAACGCAAAAGACAATCACTACATCCCAAACCACCCAAAACCCTAACTTTTTTGCTCCTTTTTTAAACATTAGAGGAACCCTGAAAGAAAAGCTAAACCCCCTATTGGTACAGTTCTAGAGCCTTTCATACACAACACGTATAGAAACTCCCAAGGGAACCCTCCAAACCCCCTCTATAAATCCAGGACATTTTCAGGTGGGTAGATAGAAGGTCTATATACCTTATAGAAGCCTTATAGAAGCCCTATGTACCCTAAACTCCCCACCTGTAGTTTCCTAAACCCTAAACCCTAAACCCTAAACCCTAAATACCCTAAACCTTTATAGATCCCTTTAAGGGAACCCTTATAGATCCCCTAAACCCCCCACCTGTAGCTTCCTTTAATGGTTGGTCGATGACTTTGAATCTGGGCAAATAAACCCTACGCCCTAAACCCACGGGTTCCCTTTTTAACGAACCTCCTTCAGCCTACCCCCACGAGGTTCCTTGAATAAAACCCCACGGCAAGCCCAAGAGCTTCTTTTAAAAAGAAAACCCTGGGTTTAGGGTTCAGGGTTTAGGGTTTAGGGTAATCCACAAACCCTAAATCCTCAACCCTAAACCCCTAAGCCCTAAACCCTAAAGCCCTGAAGAAACCCTATCAAGCCTAGGCAAGCCCAAGAGGTTGCTTTTGAAAAAGGGAGCCCTAAAGTAAAGCCGCGCCACCAACAAAAACGTAAGCGCTGTTTAGGGTTTTCGGGTTTAGGGTTTAGGGTTTAGGGGACTTGGTACCTAGATATTAAGTAGAGTTATATAAGTAGGAAACATCTATAAACCCTAGGTTTCTTTCAAAGGAGCCCCTAAAGCAACCCTAAACCCTAGGTCTTTTTTTTAGAGAGCCCGAAAAGACAACCTTTAAGACCCTGGGCCCTAAACCCCAGACCCTAAACCCCTAAACCCCCAAACCCTAAACCCCGAAACCCTTAAACCCTAAACCCTAAAGCCTAAAGCACAAGGTTCCCTTTCAAAATCAACCCTTAAGGGAAACCCTGAAAGCCCTAATTCCTAAACCCGAGGCTCCTTCTCAAGGATCCCAAATCCAAAGTTTGCCCTAGGCTCCTTTGTAAAGGAACCCTAAATCCGCAAACCCTAGTCTTCCTCCGAAAACGGAACGGTTTAGGGTTTAGGGCTTTAGGGTTTAGAGTTACCCTTAACCCTAAACCCTAAACCCTAAACCGCACGTAGGGTTTAGGGTACATCCGAGAGGTTCCGGTCGCCATCCTCGTGGACGTGAGCAGCCCCACGAAGCGCGCAGCCGCGAAGTCGAAAGCTACGGAAGCCCTGCAGTAGACTGCTTTCGGGCTCCTTCTAAGGGCTTCTATCAGGGCTACCAAAAGGGTTCCTTTATTTAAAGGGTTTAGGGTTTGGGATTAGGGTTTGGGGTTTTGGAGAAAGGGTTCAGGCCTTTAGGGATCTTTCCGATTGTCGGATTGAGGATTTCTGGGACTGTAGCTGACCCCTTGGGGTTGGGTTTAGGGTTGAGGAAACTTTTCAGGTTTAGGGTCAGGGTTTTGGGTTTCGGGTTTCGTTCCATGAGGGTCCATAAGGAAGGGTTCTATAGTTTACGGTTTGCTAGCTCTGTATGGGTACTATTGCCTTTCTTCGGGTCCTTTGTATGATGGATTTTAAACGTGTGTGTGGTTGCGATGGTTTAGGATACCCTGGACTGTTTAGGGTTAGAGGTGGTTACGATGTTTCAAGGGAGATTTCATATAGCGTTGAGGGCTGTGTAGGGTTTGCGGCTTAGGGCTTGGAGTTGAGGGAGTTTGGTCTTCAATGAGCATGTGTAGGGTTCAGGGATTGGTGGTGTAGGGTTTAGGGTTTAGGGTGTAGGGTTCAGGGATTGGTGATGGTTGTACAGGGTTTGGTTTGTCGGTTGTGAGCTCGCAAGCCGGGTCGCATGAGGTTTAAGTGTTTCTGGACGGGTCGGAAAAGCTGTTATCACCTTATGTGCCTTACGATGCTCATATATAACTAAAGTATGATAGGCACCGAAATCCTATTCTAATCTTCAAGGCCCCTAAGTTAAACATTTTGGTGGGCTTTACTTGCAAAGCTTCAAGCGTGTATCATTTATGCATGTCGTTCCGGCTAGGATTCCTTCAAACCCTACTTGGAGGGTCGGGGGACTTAGTAAGTGGTTCCTTTATAGTCATATAAGTATCATAACCCAAAAAGAGGTTCCTTTTTAGGCCGCTTATATCTCTAGTTAGTATCTACTTACTAAGGCCCCCCGACCCTCCAAGTATACATAGGCACCAATCTCACGCCCTACATCTTTAAAGCCCTAAACACTCACTGCAACCCAAGATACTAAACCTCACCTTAAGGCCTACCTGGAGGGTCAGGGGACTTAGTAAGCAGCTATTTTTAAGCTTTCGACGTATCGTAGCCCCAACTAGGATCCCTTTTTGGGTACGTATAACTCTACTTATTACCTACTTCGCTACTTACTAAGTGCCCCGACCCTCCCTTTATAAGACCCTTATAGGATCCCTTTAAGGATCCCTTGACGGAGCCCTACTTACTGGTCCCCCGACGCTCCAAAGCATCCTTATTACTCCGTCGCCAAACATGTAAGCCCGGCTTAGGGTTTAGGGTTTCTGGATATAGACTTGAATTAGGGCCCTAAGCCCTAAAGCCGTAAAACCTAAGCCCTAAAGCCCTAAACCCTAAACAATTAGGGTTCTTCTCAGGACTCGTTTTATAACGCCCACTAAGTCGCTAAAGAAGTAGGCACCCGGCTTAGGGTTCAGGAGTCAGGGCCGGCCCTGGGCCCTGGGCGTAGGGCTTAGGATTTAGGGTTTAGGGCTAAGGGCTTAGGACTTAGTAGGGTTTAGGGCTTAGGGCTTAGTAGGGTTTAGGGCTTAGGGCTCAGGCTTTAGGGTTTAGGGTTTAGGGTTCAGGGTTTATGCTTGTTCAGCGTTAGCTCGCTTAACATCTTAAAGGCCTGAGTGCAGGGGCATCCAGAGCCGTCGGCAAAGGTGCACGGGAAAATTTCAGAGGAAGCCAAAAGAGGGTGTGTCGAATACGATTTGATATTGGGTTAGGGCGGGCCGGGGAACCTGTCAGAGAGATCATCTTAGGAAATATACAAGCCTGAATAAATATCAGTATTATTCCTTAGGTTCCTGAATATACTTAAACTTATAACCCCAAACCCTAAACCCTACACGCCCTAAACCCGATTCTAATTATGAAGGCCCCCCAAATTATTCCCAGCGGCATCTGTCCCAAAAGCCGATTTTGGCTTCCAGTCAGTTCTGCATGAGACCTCAGAGACGCCAGACATCCTAGTGTTTAGGGGTTTAGGTGTTAGGGGTTTAGGGTTTTTCCTTGTAGGGATCCTTAAAGGGATCTATGAGGGTTCTATAAGGTTTAGAGCTTCAGGGGTTTAGGGGTTTAGGGTTTTAGGGGTTTAGGGTTTGGGGGTTAGGGGTTTAGGGAGTTAGGGGTTTAGGGCTTTAGTGTTTAGGGTTCGCCGTCAAGGGTTCTCTCCCACCAGCCTTTAAACCCAAAAGTTTTCGGGCCTCAGCTCGATTTCAACAGTACACCAGTCCCAGGGTGTTTTTTTAAGTTCTCTTCGGGTTTAGGGTTTGGGGTTTAGGGTTCCTAAACCCTGAACCCTAAACCCTGAACCCTGAACCCTAAACCCTAAACCGTCTTGACATTGAGCTGTTCATGTCAGCACACCAAAACAGTTTCTCAGATCCCCCAATACCCAACCTTTTAAACTTTTGGGGCTCTTATAATATTGTAGCAATCTGAAAGTTTATCCACGGTTTAGGGTTTCGGGTTTAGTAGAAATCTGAAAGTCCATAACCTTTTATTTCCCTGGCTTATTGGGGAAGTAGGTTTTATGGAGTTTCTGAGACATGGTCCCCCCAAGGGGTACCTGAATGAGAGCAGCCTCTCCACCTTGGTCCAGCGCCAACAAACGAAGCCTACTGTAAGGCTCATGGGACTTAGTAAGCAAGGTTTTAGTATTTTTTATAATTAGGATAACCCTACTTTGGGCACTTGTAACCATGTATAACCCTAATTTCTCAGTCCCTCGAGCCCTTAAGTTGGAAGTAAATGTAGATGCGACCTCAAAGGCAAAACCCCTCAATCCTAAGCCTTTGATGATGAGCCGTTGGCGCTGGCCCGCTTGAACCCACCGTTCCAATGAGAAAGCAGTGTGATGAAGCCCCCCTGTCAGGAGTGACCCAATATCCTAAGTCCGCAGCCAACCAACACAGTCCTGCAGCCCAACAGCTTAAACCATGCGTCCTAAGGGCTGAACTAAACCCCTAAACCCTAAATCTGAAACCCTAAACCCTTAACCCCTAAACCCTAAGCCACCAAAAAACACTAAACCCTAAACCTTCAACACTGAGCCCCCAGAACCACGCCTCCTAATCTTGTAGAGCTTACAACTAGGAACCCTCCTCAAAATCCTTTGACTGGTGCCCTTGCACGCGCCTTAAAAACCCTACCTCTATAGTAACCTTAAGCAAAAGTTGTCGTAAACGCTAAACCTCACCGTCGAAGCACCCTCCGTTGCAGTCAACCAGCATGCAGAGGACGGTTTGATCCAGGGTCTTGGCTTGGGCTTTCTTTGGAGGGTTTAGAGTTTAGGGTTTAGGGGTTTCGGGTTTAGGGGTTTAGGGTTGAGGGCTTGGACTTTCTTTGGAGGGTTTAGGGTTTAGAGGTTTAGGGTTTCGGGCTTGGACTTGCTGTGGAGGGACGGGCTGTAACGGCGCTTCAGCAAGGTTTCTAGTTTTGACTTACCTGGGTCCTCGGGGTGTCCCTACAGTTCTGACTATAGGGTCTAAAAAGTTGTTGCTTGGGAGCGGTTCTACGTGCCATCCTGGATCATCATGGGTTCTACGGTTGGTGATATAATCCTGCATTGCCCACAATATGGAATATACCAAAATTCCCATAGTTTAGGGTCCTTGCTTAAGGTGATGCAGGATTTATACCATCAACAGTATTGGTTTTTACATTAGTTTTATCAGGGGTTCCGAAAGCTTTTAGGGTTTTAGATAGGGTTTGAGATTAAGGTACCGAGTATCAGGCTTCAGGGTTTAGGAAGTTTAGGATTCTTGGCTTTGCAGTCTACGTTGAGGTTTTTAACTTTCAAGCTTCGGGCCATTTGGGTTCAGACTCTTACATATCCATAGCTTAAGCCCTCATCCCGCCCTTATAGTTCCATGGGTTTGCTAGAAAGTTTGGCAGAACGGGTCCAAGGAATGGAGCAGACGGTTGGCTCGTCTGTAGTTCAACTTATGTAGACCCCCTCTGGTCAATGAACTCTTGTCCCTGACAATAGGTTTAGAGTTTAGGTGGTCGAGGTTAGAGATTTTTTGCGCGAGTCTTCAGATTCAGGCCTCTAGAAACAGGAGTTCATTAAGCAGGGTCTCGTTGGATTTGTTTTGAGTATCCTCAAGGCAGGAGGAATTTAGCAAGTAGGCTGTAAGTTCCCCAAGTGGGGGTTGTTTGAAAGCCAAACTCATACCCTACTGACTCACTCCCCGAGGCCTTCAACGTAGCTTCTGCGTGTAGGGTCCGGTCGAGGTGTTCCCGGAGCGAAAACAAGCTAGCACTGCACGGGTAGCTTTGCATTTTTACCCGGAGACTGCAACTGGCATCAGAGTGGCTGGAACCTTCTGCCTATCCAATCCGAAGGCAACCCAGAGTTCAAGCGCTCTTATGTCAGATGGCTGCTGCGTACATCAGCTGCCACGTGAAAATCTGCATCTAAACAATGTAACCCGAACCTTCCATAGATCCATCACCCGCCAAAACCCTACGCCCCTAAACCCTAAACCCTAAGCCCCTAAACCCTAATCCCCTAATCCCCTAAACCCCTAAACCTTAAACCTCCGAACCCGTAAACCCTGAAACCTAAACCCTGAAAATCTGAACTAAACTCCAAAGCGTGGTTCTTCCCTTTCTGGCCAGGCTTCGTCAGTATTCCCATCAATCCTGGGGCATGGTAGTTCCCAGTGTTCCGGTCACAAAATAATCTCCTAAGGTTTCCTGGAGCTATTGAAGTATTTGCACAGAAGCCCTAATTAAAAGCTCTAAAGCCTGGAGCCCTAGACCCCAAAACCCTGCCAAGAAGCCTGATCTCTCAATCCACCCTAAGCCCTAAAGCCCTAAAACCCTAAACCCCTAAAACCCTAAACCCCTAAACCCCTAAGCCCCTAAACCCTAAAATCCTAAACTCTAAACCCTAAAACTTCTAAAGCCCTAACCCTGTAGTAGGTTTCGGACAGCGACTAGCGGCTCAGGGCCTGACGGCGTGAAGGGCTCTAAAAAAGGCTCGTCACACTTACTGGGCTTAAGGGTTTTTAATGGTTTAGGGTTTAGGGTGATCTCCTTGATAAAGGCTTGAAGGGTCAAGTGGGACTTGAATGTTCCCAGATTCAGACTCCGAAACCTCTTTATTCACGAATAATTAAAAGTATGTCTTAAATCCTACAAAGGAACATTTACGCACACCATACTAGGGAACCCTTTCTATGTTGAGGTATGTTCCTTAAGTGAGGCGTTTTGGAGTCTCTGTTGGTTACTAAACCCTAAACCCTAAACCCCCAAAGCCTTAAACCGTAAACCTTAACCCTTAAACCCTAAACCCTAAACCCTAGCTGAGGCGTTTTAGATTCTCCGGAATGTATTCGGGCTCTAGGGCTTGAGTCCTCGCCCTGACCCCTAAGTGCCAAAGCCTAAGCCTTAAAGCCTGATGCCTAAGGGTCTAGGGTTCAGGGTTTAGGGCTTTGGGCTTTGGGCTTAGGGTTCAGGGTTCAGGGTTTAGGGCTTTGGGCTTAGGGCTTTGGGTCTAGGGTTCAGGGTTTAGGGTTTATGGCTTTGGGTTCAGGGTTCAGGGTTTAGGGCTTAGGGCTTAGGGCTTTGGGTCTAGGGTTCAGGGTTTAGGGTTTATGGCTTTGGGTTCAGGGTTTAGGGTTTAGGGCTTTGGGCTTAGGGTTTAGGGTTTAGGGTTTAGGCCTTAGCTAAGCCCGTAGACCCTCAAACTCTCAAACCTTTGAGCCCTTAAGCACTAAACCCTAAGCCCTGAACCCTGAACCCAAAACGGCTTAAAGCAAACCCTGAACGGTGCGCAGTCGAAAGTCAGCGGGTTTCAAGCTAAACCCTAAACGCGCAACCACAGTCCCTAAACCGTAGACCCCAAAACCCAAACCCTAGACCCCTAAACCGCTCCACCTACACCCATGAACCTTACCTTAACCGCCTACCAAAACCCACGTTTTTGTAGACTCTTGTTACCAACCCTAATATGGAATTTATAGGGACCCTACAAAAAGTAGGTTTTGGTAGGTTAAGGTATGCCCTAACATCCCTCAACCATAAAACCTTAAGCCCTAAACCCTGCACCCTAAACCTTAAACCCTAAACCCTAAACCCTAAAAGCCCTAACCCTAAACCCTAACATCCCTCAAGCCTAGAGAGACTCCGGCAGTCGGTAGTTTTGCTGTGGCAGCGGGCCGCGGCCATGAAAATTCAGCGCAGACCCGCCAAGTAGGGCACTCGTTTCATGGTCAGGGGCTGTTTGGACCTTCCGTTTAGGGGTTTAGAGTTTAGAGTTCAGGGTTTATGGGTTTAGGGGTTTAGGGTGTAGGGGTTTAGGGTTTTGGGGTTTCAGGGTTTATGGGTTTAGAGTTTAGGGGTTTCTTCAAAGGGCCCTACATATAGGTACTTGGGATCCTCTGGGTAGTGGGACTTTAGAACAAGGATAGGCTTCCCTTAAGGGTTCTATTCGGGGCTGTCGAGTTTTAACGAGTGTTTGGTTTCGGACTTTCTGAGACTTAGCTAGGAGCTTAGTCCCTAAACCCTAAACCCAACGAAAGGCGTCCTAACCATGATGAGCTCATGGAGGGCTTTGGAGGGTGTGGCTGTGTCCCAAAATCAGTATCTTCTCTTTTTAGGCGCCCCAAACCTTAAACTCTGATCCTAAAGGAACCCTTATAGATCCCTCATGGTATCCCTTATGGTTCCCTGGTTCCCTTTAAAGGGGACCCTATTATGGAACTCTTCAGTGCCCTTTGGTGGGGAGTGGGGAGGTCCCTGTTTGACATGTGGGGGACCCGTTTAGTTGGGCTTTGCTTTCATGAAACTCTCGCAGGCCGGGGACTCCGATATCAGGGCTTATAGGGCTTAGAATAGTGGGGTTTAGGGTTTAGTATAGTAGGATTTAGGGTTTAGAAGGGTTCAGGGTTTAGAAGGGTTGTGGGTTTAGAAGGGTTTAGGGTTTAGACGGGTTCAGGGTTTAGACGGGTTTAGATCGGGTTTGGGGTTTAGAAGGGTTTTGGTCTAGGGGTTTTGCGTTAGTAGCATTAACTTACGGAGCCTTCCTTGCTTCCCTAAACCCTAAACCCTAAACCCTAAACCCTATGCTTCACTGGAGATGATTGTAGTTTGTGGTTACTCTGAGGGCTAAGGCCTCGAGGGCTTATGTTTTGTCAAACCTTACAAACACATATACTCATACACACACACACACACGCCTGCATACATACATACATACATACATACATACATACATACATACATACATACATATATATATATATGTATATATATATATACATACACATATGTAAACAGACCTATCTAGATATAGGTATAGACGTAGGTATACTGGACACTGGTTGAGGCAGGTCGAGGTTTCGGTTTACGACACCGCAGCAGCTACCAGCTCGTGGTCCTCTCTACAGTCTTAAGGGTTTAGGGTTTAGGGTTAGGGGTTTAGGGTTGGGGGTTTAGGGTTTAGGGTTGGGGGTTTAGGGTTTAGGGTTGGGGGTTTAGGGTTATAGGGTTTAGGGTTTGGGCACTGACCATGACTGCATGCGACAATGCACAGGTAGACAGAAATCATTGTCCCCTTCGAAGTTCTGAACGCTCCGACCTTCCAACCAATGCTAAACGCAGCTGTGATAAATCGGACTACTAATATCCCAAACTTTGTAACGAACATCGAAGGCGCATGGAAGCCTGACCATTGGAGCTTGCCAGAAAGCAGACGTGCAAAAACCTCTATACTGCACACAGCCTCTAAAGCCCGTCCTTACCAACGTCGCCGAGCAACTCGTCTTTAGATAGCGTACTCTAGGTCAGGCTACAATCAAAGACCCCAAAACACTATTCTGCTGACATGTGCCCTCCCGTTGAAAACAAATATTCTTGTAAGGGCTGAGTGTTCAGGCAATTTGGCTGTTGTAGAAGATCTCCGCGAAGCGGCGTTCTTCTCCGTCTAGCTGCCGTCGACAGTGACATCCTTCCTTACGGACAAAATGTACCTTAAAAGAGTTTAAGGTTCAGATACCATGAGGGAGTTCATAGACTGTCATAGACACCGTAAACCCTGAACCCTAAACCCTAAACCCTACCGGTTTAGCCCTTACTTTAAGAGCCGCTTTGTGTTCAAGGTTGAGCAACCGAGTGCACAGAAAACCGAAGCTTCGGGTTTAGGGTTTAGGGTTTTGGGGTTTAGGATTTAGGGTTTCACATGTCGTGTTTAGGATTTAGGGTTTTGGGGTTTAGGGTTTGGGGTTTAGGGTTTTAGTCATACTACTGTTGATGATATACATCCTGCCTTCCCTTAAGCGCCCTAAACTATGGGAATTATGGTAAACTCCTTATTAGGGGTAATGCAGGATTTCTATCATCAACCGTATCCCTTAGGGTTCCTTTTGTAGTGTAGCTGTACGATTATTCTAGACCATTTCCCAAAACTTACTCTAATTCAGGCAATCGGCAAGCCCGAAGCCTAAGCAAGGGCTCGAGGATGCACTGTGATTCGGAGGCACCTGGAGGTTCAGGGTACTACAGGGGCTCGAATGAATAACATAGAGGCTCGCATAATTACCTATACTCTTTTATTTGGGGGTGGGGATCCGGGATCCTCATTCTAATTATCGTATACTATACCCGAAAACCCTATTCTAATTGCTAAGGCCCCTATACTAATGGCTTACTCCTAAACCCTAAACCCTAAACCCTAAGCCTGACTGAACCCTTTGGGTTCTCTTTCATACTTGGAGGGTCGGGGGACTATCTAGGGTTTAGGGCTTTGGGGTTTAGGGTTTATAGGCTTGAGGGTTTAGGGCTTAGGATTTTGGGCTTAAGGCTTATAGGGCTTAGGGTTTAGGGTCTATAGACTTTTAAACTAAGTATCATAACCCCAAGTAGGATCCCTTCTAGGGTACTTTTAAATCTACGCAAACCCTATGAACCCTAAACCCTGGAGCCGGTCCCAAACCCTAAACCGACCGCACTTACCCTCAACAAGTAAGTCCCCGAAAACCTGAGACCCCAGACCACCCGGTTTGTAGGGGTTAGGGTTTAAGGTTTAGGGAAGGTCTAGGGTTGAGGGTTTAGGGTTTAGGGTTTGGGGCTTAGGGTTTAGGGTTTAGGGTTTAGGTTTGGAGGTCTGGACGCTTTCGATATCTCCCATTATAGACAGTTTCGAATTATACATACTAGATTTAATATATCCCAACAACCTGTTGTTTCGACCCCCATCGCAAATCCTGCGAACACCTCATACGGCCCTATAACACCATGATACCATCCAAAACAACCCGCGTTGACAATTAACAAGAATACCCAAACCGTAAAATCCTCAAGCCCGACACCCTGAGCCCTAAAACCCTGATCCTTAGACCCTAAACCTCAAACCCCTAAACCCCTAAACCCCTAAACCGCTAAACCCCTAAACCCCTTAACCCTTAACCCNNCCCAAAACCCTAAAGCCCTAAAGCCCGAAAGCCCCAAAACCCCTAAGGCCCAGAGGCCCGAGCCTCCAGGGAGAAATAGAAGGTCCAAGCGAGCGCGGAAGCTTTTCTCGGGAGGGAGCTCAGCCTTTCTATGGGCCCCTCTTGAACTTTAGGAGGGTTTAGGGTTTAGGGTTGAGGGTCCTTTTTAAAAGGGTCGCCTTTGGGGTCTGGGATTTAGGGTTTAGCGTCTAAGGGTTTAGGGTTTAGGGTTTAGGGTTTAGGTTTAGGAATTAGGGTTTAGGAGTTTAGGAGTTTAGGGTTTAGGGGCTTAGGGTCAGGGTTTAGGGTTTAGGGACTTTAGGGAGGGTATAACCTATTTTTTTGGGCTTTGGAGTTTAGGGGTTATTCTGGGCCAGGGGTAGTAGTTTTACCTCAGTGCTTTACGGACTACCCCTGATGGTTTGTTCGCTTTTCGGCTGTGTAACTTAGGCTGCGCTTCATCAACCGCTGAGCTCGCTCCCGTTCAAGCCTTTGTAATGTAACGCGGCTTCCTTCCTCAACCCAAACCCGAGCCCAAACCCTAAGCCCCAGAATTCTGAGCTCGTTCTCTGGTGATGCAGATCGCGATGGCTCGAACGACGCATGTGAAAACGCTGTACTGTTGGTAAGCAACTGGTATCGAAAAGTGTGGTCTAGTGTAGAGGCCTGAATAGTTCCCTATACTCTTTTTAGGGGCTCCTTATTATGTTTATAGTATAGTATACCCCAAAACCCACTTTTAATTGAGGCCCCTACATGAGGGGCTTTTGAGGTTCTAGTTGATTCTAGTTGTATCGTATGAAGACCGAACGGTTTAAGAGGTGAATTCTCCTGAAGAAGAAGTTATAAGCTCCTTCTTGTCTATTGCATATAGACTCAAAATTCACAATGGATTAAGAACCCTAAACCCTCAACCCTAAACCCTAAATCCCGAACCTGAGTTCCTCAGGAGCCCTTTGCTTAAAGCCAAGCTCGCAACGGGTGCTTAAAGGCTCATGGGACTTCGTAAGGAAGGTTTTAGGTTTTAGTAAGGTTTAGGGTTTAGGGTTTAGGGATAACTGATAACCCGACTTAAGGTACTTCTAGCCCCAATTAAGAACACTACTTACTGAGCCCCTTGAGCCCTTCAGGGAGCCAGTCATACAGGAGCCTCCCCAAACTGGCGAGTCCTGTCTTATAAGGCTGCGGCTCCAAGTCTTTAGGGTTTAGGGTTGAGGGTTTGGGATTATGGACTTGCTCCATGTCAAGATGATCACCACCTTTATTCGACAACGGTGTTGGTCGTTCGGTACCCAGAGAGTCCAATACCCCTTAATTAAGGAATATACTAAATCATAATATGAAGCCTCTTATAATGTAATGTCTATTCCGTAATTATGGGGTATTGGGCTCTCTGGGTACATTTAGAATACAATGGCGTTCTAACCCCTAATCCGTTAAGCCCCTAAACTTTTCGGGTCACCCGGACCTCATGAGGTCGACTGCAATATGGGGACCCTAATATATTTATATATATATATATAGAGTACCCTAAATAGTAGGATCCTCATTTTAAGGACCCCAGAAGAAGGTACCCTAATTTTCGGAAAGTCCCACATATAAAAGGCCAAAGTTGGCCCCACCGGGCTTTGAAGGGAACCCCCTGGGTTTAGGGGTTTTTTGAATTTAGTCATCCTAATCTCTAAACTTAGTTCCCCAATACCCAGCCTTTAAACTTTTTGGACTCTGATAAAGATAGTAGGAGCCTGAAAGGTTAACCTTTTTATTTCCCTTGTCTATTGGGGAAGTTAGCAAACCCTAAATCCCTAAACCCGAAACCCTAATTCCGAAACCCTAACCCCTAAACCCTCCAAATGGCTACGGCTCAAGCTGTTTGGCCCAAACCTCGTCTTCCCTCTCCCTTCCTCCGCGTGTGTGCCTCGAGGTCTTCTACCAGTCCGAACCCTCTCTGTGAAGAACGGGGTGATCTTGGCGGCCAGTTGTCCTACTTCCAGTACCTCGGCACTGGGTTGGCCTGGTTTCCGGGGTGACCTTGGTGGCCTGTTGTCCTACTTCCAGCGGCTCTGTCGGAGAACCTTGCGTCCTTTGTCTTCGGTGACTTCGCTGGGGGTGACTTCTTCTTCCTCTTCTTCTTCTTCGCTGCTACTTTTGTCTTCGGTGACTTTGCTGGGGCGACTTCTTCTTCTTCTTCTGCTGCTGCTGCTGCTACTTCCGTCAGCAAGTTCGCTATGGACAGCCAGGCTACTGTTCCCGCTGAGGAGGTGATGCAAGTCGATGCGGTGGGGTCGCCTACTGAAGTCATCTCGGGTGCTGAGAGTGAGGCTGACCGTTCGCCTGCGGATGAGCCGGGGACGAAGAGCGAGAAACGCAAACGTCGTGGAGTTCCTCGTGATGGTCATGCTCTTCCTGTTCCTTCTGAAGGTGATGATGATGAACTCGACAGTCCCAGCAAGCGACCTCAGCGAAGTCTTGAGGCTCCCCTTACGGCTGCTGAGATGAGAGAGATGCTCAGTGGACACCTCAGTGAGATGAAGATGGCGTGGGGTGCATTTCAGAGTAGGATTGATAAGGTGGAGGCGGAGCAGGCAAAGAACAACTTCGAAGTCACGAACCTCCAGAGCCGCACTCGGGTCGTCGAAAAGGACCTAGTCAGTCAGAGAAAGTCTACGGAACAGAATGCTGCTGCCATCGACAACTTGGCACAAGAAGTGCAGGGCATGAAGGTCAGGCTTGACGAGTTTCAGTCAAAGGAAGCTTCTCGACCGCATGGAGCTCCTCATGCCCCTCCTGCCCAGCAGAGTGACCCGTGGGGAGACTTTCTTCGTCTTCGCGACCAAGCCCAAGCTGGACCTTCTGAAGGCCAAGGGATGAACCATGGGAGTGGGGAGCCTGATCGGGGTGACTCTTTGACGGACGATGAAAAACGCACTCTTGTGGTTGGGGGGTGGCTTCAAGATACCCGTCGTGCTGTGATCGAAGAGGAAAGCCTGATTCTCTTTCAGCATGAAGAGATCAAGTTGCTGCTTGACTCTGAGAAAATTGCAGTCTACGGACCCCGGAGGTCAGTTGGGATGTTGAAATTCTCTCAGAGACCTGGAGAAGGGTTCAACGATGTCAAAGAGAGGATGTGGAAAGTCGTCAAGGCTGTCGCTGCGCTCAAACATGTGCTACGTAGTTCGCGCCTTGCTGGAGAGGGCAAAACCATGTGGACCAGCTTCGTGAAGACTCGCAATGCTCGGGCAAGAAGCACGCACGTAAGCTTGATCCGCCGTGTTGCTGTGGCACTTGCAAAAGATAGCAGCAATCACCCTGGTGGCATTGGCGGAGCGAGCAATGGTGCGGACCTTCTTTCCTACGACTGCGACTGGAACTTGGGGACGATTTGGCTTGGCTCAGAGAAGCTCGGCAGTGCTACTCACAGACAGCCCCGTGAGGGTGAGATTATCACCATTGGTGCTGGCTGGATTTCCCTCACGGCAATCGCAAGGGCAGTGGGGTGCAGCACGGATGAGGCCAAATCGGCCTTCGAGAGAGAGATGTGACAGAAGGTTTGCCAAAGTTTCACTCCTGATGATGTCGTTGATCCCTGCACTCTTCCGAGATCTTCTAAGAAGAACGCTGGTTGCCCTTCCCCCTCGTCGTGTGCAAGACAGCGGTGGGGGAGAATTGGCCAGTGGAACTTGGGAGGGCAAAAGGCAGAGGACGTCGACTCGGTGTCTAAAGATCTTGAAATTGTATTTGTGCAAGAACTTGCTCGTGAACATCATGGGTGGAATTCGTTTGAGACCGAACACTTTCAGTGGTATTCCCATCGTGCCAATGAGCAGTGGAGAGGAGTTGCAATTGCCATTTCACTCGAGCATTTTGACTCGGTGCTGCACAAGGTTGCCACCTCCCGTGGCATTTGGTTGGTTGTTCGTCTTCGTGGGCTGGGAAGGGTGATTCTTGGGTCACTTCACTGTTTTACAGGGGTGACCAATGCCATCTATCAGGCGGCAGTTGTTGAATTCCTGAAAGCATGCCCCAGAAAGTATCGACACCTGCCTCTCGTATGTGGAGTCGACGCCAATGAGGTCCCAACCTGGAACATCGATGAAGAGAATCATGTCTTTGCTGACTCTGGCTCTTCCAATCTGAACCTTCTCGTCAATGAGATGATGAACATAGGTGCCTCCCCATGCGGTCCGCGGACTGAGGATCAGCGTAAGCCCACGCACTTCCCGCGTGATGCTACTAGGGCAGGAAGACACATTGATATGATCTTCAGCCGTCTGGCCAGACTCACGCCTGCCTGTGTCGATGCTGAGAGAAGACTTATGATTGGATCCGATCATGGGCTTGTATGCAGTGAGCTCTTCTGCGATCGTGGTCCCTCTCGGCAAATATGGGGTAATGATTCCAGACCAAGATGGGTGACACACGAGCTCCCGGGTGACTTTTTGATCATTGATGACGGTGACCTCCAACAACTCGCCAAGAGCCATACTCAGCCGAGAAGATCCAGGGCCTACCGAGACGACGAGGAGATCAAGCAGGCCATAAGTGCGGCGAGAGATGATATGCTACCGGCGAGCTGGAAACGTGTACATCGCCTTCGTCGAGCTGCCAGGAAAAAGTGGCAAACTGAGAGACGCACTGCCATCATCAACGGTGACTGGGGTGAGTACAGGTCACTTCAGA
Source organism: Symbiodinium necroappetens (assembly GCA_905231915.1). Classification (NCBI taxonomy): domain Eukaryota; class Dinophyceae; order Suessiales; family Symbiodiniaceae; genus Symbiodinium; species Symbiodinium necroappetens. The sequence continues at coordinate 19,691 of CAJNJA010065808.1, forward strand.
GGGAGAAGCAACGGTGCCGAGGTTGGTGGGGTGATTTGCTCGCTGACCGCTCCGCTGCAACCCTCACCAACGAAGTTGTTGAGCACCTCAGGGAGAAGATGACTGATGACAATGGGGTGAAGTGGGACGACGAGCTTGCTGAGACCATCAAGACGGTGAACCTCGAGGGTGACTTTTGCCCCTTCACCATCGAGAATGTCCGCGGCGAGCTTCAGCAGATGAAGTGTCGGAGCGCAGTCGGCCTGATGGAATCAGCGTGCACTTGCTGAGGGAGATTGCAAGTCATGACTTTCTCCACCACGGCCTCCTGGATCTCATCAACCACATTGTCCGTACTCAGGAGCAGCCTGCCATCTGGGAGAGAAGTTTTCTTGCTCTGCTTGCCAAATGCAAGTCCCCCCAGGCACCCTCCGATTTGAGGCCGATTTGCGTCTCGTCTGCGTTTCATAAGTTGATTAGCAGACTCGTCTGCTCGCGCTGCCTGCCCCTTGTCAGACGTGGATCGCGAATTTCCTGCTGCGGGAAGCAACGACAAACTGCAGACCTCATTGGCAGTGTGTCACGAGTGCGAGATGTGTGCAAGGAATGGTGTCAGCCTCTTCTTCTTTGTAAACTTGATGTGGCGGGAGCTTTCGATAAGCTGGACCGCCGGAAAGTAGTATCGCTGCTCATCAGCAGATTAAAGGGACGACATTGCTCTCACGAGCTGCGCTTTCTCCTTGGGCAATTACGCACGCACACCTTGGTTGGCAACGTCCCTGGAGGCCGAACCATCAACCTTTGCCCCAACATCGGGATTAAGCAAGGAGCTCCGGAAAGCGCAGAGCTATTCGGCCTTGTGATCGACTCCCTTCTCTCGGATCTCGTGCAGCAGGACCAGTGGAAGAAGTTTGGCTGGCCTCTGACGGAACTTGAGGTTGAACTTCTATTTTATCAGGATGATATCTTCCTGATTGAAACCGACCTAGCTCGCCTTGCCCGCCGCATCCGTGCCATTGATCGATGCTTGAAGCTCGCTGGGCTTCAACTTGCCACATCCAAGACTAAGATCGTGGCGAATGTGCACTACAAGGGATGCAGGAGGGTGAAAATTGGAGATGACGAGTTCAAAATTGCAGACCTTGGCGAGTCCCTCAAAGTCCTTGGGGTGCCCTTCTCTCTTGAGCATGATGCATCTCAGCAGGCGAGGGAACTCATTGGGCGTACACGTGAGGCCCTCTATGCGCATCTTGACATCATCGTCGCTCCGGGTCCTTGGACTCATAAGGTTAAGCTCCTCCGCAGCCTGGTCGAGTCGCAGTTTGCGTGGATTGGTGGGGCCCTCCATTGGAGCAGTGCCGACCTCCACTCCCTGAACCTCCTGCAGATACATGCATGCCGTCGGGCCTTTGGCCTCCGCCGGATCGCCGGGGAAGCTTGGCACGAATGGAGTACCCGAACTACCCGTTTCATTAGGGCTTGGCTTTTTCGTCAGGAGGTGCCGAGGTGGTCCACACGTGTACTCACCTTACAGCACACTCTTCATGGCCACTGGGCGCGTAGGTACGAGACTATCAACTACAAGCAGGTACCTGGCCCCACCCTTCGGACCCTTCTCTGGCGATCCACAAAATGGTGGAGAACACAGCAACAACTTAGTCCCACGATTGCCATGAGACACCCTCGGCGCTTCTTTGCCTCGAACCCTGAAAGACAAATTGCCCAGTCTCATGGCTGTGACTGGACTGACATTGCACAGAGCCGCATTGAGTGGGCAAAAGCGAGGAAGACCTATGTCGATGATTGGGACCTGCCCTGGTGTTCGGGGCGACAACTTTCTATCAGATATTAACTGCTACTTCAGCCTGTGTTTTGTGAAGCCATCATGCAAGTGATGGCTGAGAGGCATTCTGAATTTGGCAGTGATCTCCATATATTCAAGGTTTACATTCGCATCACGATGTCTTTTGAGCATGTCTTCGACATTCTATGTTCCTCAGTTGCTACATTTTCGCTTCGTTCGACTGCGCTCAGGGTTCTGTTACTGCATGTTCGCTGTTCTTGGCAGCCCTCAGATTCTGCACATGAGCATTTCACTCGGCGACTGCTGGCATAACACGGTTATGACTCCGGGGTGCTTTGGCTCGAGGACTTGGAAAAGCCACCTATCCGTTTTACCTCTTCGCGGCAATGTCCTGGGGTGAACGCCTCCTGGTTGGATTTTGTCTCGTGGTTCTTCTCTCTCGGGGAGGACCTGGTGACCTTCATCACACTGGCTGCTGGGACAATGAATGGGGAGCTGGTGAAGAGCCTGAAAGAACCCCCTCGGCATCAACGACCATGGTGGGGCCTGGTGGACCAAGCTCGTCATCACCTACATGCCCGGCAACCTGGACCTATGAGGACTACACCGTGCACGTGGCCAACATCTGGGATGAAGAACTTTGCATCGGTCTTCAACAGGATGAGATTGACGAGTTCGCGGGCAACCTTACCCCTGGACCTGAACAAGTTCCACTACCTGCTTTCATGGTGGACTACCCTGGGGTGGGACAGGATCCAAATCTGGTGGATGAAGATCTTGCCTACACGGGGGGAGCAACTACGGTTGTAGCCTGTGGACAGGACCCTGATGAGGTGGTACCACCAGTGAACACCTTTGAACTTGGTCATGGTGCTACCTCGTCGACGTCCTACTATGAGTGGCCAAGTACGGGTTCTGCACTGTCCTCTTCCTCTACCTGCACCCCTCCGAACCAGAATCTGAGGACCCCCAATCAGGCATCTTCGTCGGGACCATCCCCCTCTGAGGAGATTGACTGGTGGGAAGCCATTAGAGACAGAAGAGGAATTCGCGGGAACAAGCCTGGTCGTGAACCCAGTGGGACAAGCCATGAACCCGGACCATCTTGTGGCCGTGACCCTCGCTCTCTTCTACAGCCTGGCTCATCGTCTTCTTCATCGTCTACACGTGATGGTTTGGACCCCTGGGAGGCGTGGGTGAAGTCGGGAGTTGATAACACCAACACCTCAGAGGATGATAATGAGCCGGGGGTGATCCAACGCTTTGGTAAGTGGAGGGTAGGTCGTGATAGATGGCACAACACAAACGGCAGTCTTATTCACCGTTGTCGTGAGCAACCACCTGCCTCTGGAACCGATGTGGCCTTGACACCAGACCTCCCCACCATCGCCGAGGACGAGCACGCCTTTGCTGTTACAGGAGATGGACGTGTTGATGGACAACCGGTGGTGCATGTGACGACCGTAGCAGGTGAGGCGTTCCAGGTTTGGGCCAGCAACTCCGACGAGCTAGACAACCCAACTGACACCAGCAGCACCACTGCTTCGAGCAACACTGGAGGTCAAGCAGCAAATCCTGGATCGACGGCCACAGTCGGATTTTGGCGGGGAGGAGTTTGGGTGCCCCGACCCAGGACACCACACCTACGAAACCCTGGGGTGCAAAAAAAAAAGGCCTCAGGGCAAATGTCAATAATTAACGCATTCTCAAACAGGAAACGCAATCGCAGGTTCAAAACTTCAACGAGGCATTTCGTCTCAGGTTCAAGAAACGCATTGGATTATAGAAGGAAACGCAGTCGATTGCAGAAAGAAACGCAGCATTGTAGAATAAGAAACGCAATCTTTTTGGCATGGTCGCACAGTAACCACGTGCTGCCTCAGCAAGATAGCTTCGATCGGAGCTGATGCAAAAGTAGAACCCCATCCTATCTGAAGTGCCCATTTGGAATTGAACAGACTACCCTCGCAGCTCACCGAAGCTATGAGAACAGTTCCAGCAGGCCTTTAAGATATGGGTTTCCAGCTTTTCTTGAAGAACAGGAAAGGGGTTGATGGCGCCTACTCAACCTTCTATTGTTGGGGGACAGTAGTCGGGCTGATGGTGCTTTCGGCGGGCCTCTCGGCTCCACACGTCTTTCTATGACAAAATAAAACCTTCCATGGATATCCTCAATATACCCTTCATATAATGGAATTCCGTAAATCCTATGTAAAACGAATTCTGATAAAGCGACACTTAACTTGCACAGGGGCATCTTACGAACTGCGTGAGGCGTGAACCCTCAACCCTCACCCGCAAAATTATAATCCCTAAACCCCAAAACAACACTGAAACCCTAAACCGCAGACCCTACACCCTAAACCCTATAACCCCCCCCCC
>CAJNJA010065808.1:32395-52299 GCA_905231915.1 Symbiodinium necroappetens
AGCGGAAGCTTTTGACGGACTCGGCTTGGGAACTGCTGCTGGCGAAGCGGAAGCTTTTGCCGGACTCGGCCTGGGAGCTGTTGCAGGTGGTGAAGCTGAAGCTTCCCCCACTTCTGAGGGACTCGGCTCGGGAACTGCTGCTGCTGCTGCTGGAGGTGGCACTGTGGCAACTTCTCGTGGATTTGGCACGGGAAGCACTGCTGGGGCGAGCTGTGTCTCGGGCAGTGGCTGCAGGTGCAAGCTGTCCGTGTTCAAGGATGGAACAACAGACAGACAAGGGCCACTCGGCTGGCCTTGTCCATCTTCTGAGCTCATCCTTCCCCAACCAGGTGGAGCCTCTGACTCCAGCAAAGTCTCCTCCATATCTTCCCCTCCAGCGCCGGAAGCCTTCGGGCATACAAACAAACAAACATACATACATACATACATGCATGCATACATACATACACATACATACATACATACATACATACATACATACAGACATACATACATATATACATATATACATGTCATGCAGTCCGATCACACACACACACATACCCATATATATGTTTTTACATGTATATGTACACAGGTACATGCTGTATGCATGTATACACAAGCTGTGTGTGTCTGTGTGTGGGTGTGCCCGTATATTGATGTTTGCATGTGTACCCCGCATAAGGATAGCCCCAATTGCACGGCTTCCAGGCGCCAAAGCAGCAGCTGAGCGATCGAAGCAGACTCAGAACAGGCGCGGGGAGAATATATAGGACACCACTAGAATGCAGGGGTTGTGCAAACCAGGTAATGGTGTTGCCCTAGAACAGCCCAGCCCTAAACTTTTATTAGACTCTGTCGGAACTGATCTCGGTTGCAGAAGCTCGAACCGTTGCTAATAAGGTTTCGGGTTTACATAGTTTATATGGAGTTAATATTGTGGTTTAAGGTTTTTGGGTTCGGGGTTTAGGGCATGGGGTTTCGGGCTTTATACAGTTTTTGGTATCGTTTAAATTGGGCTGTACTAGCTTCGGGTTCATGCAGTCTTTCTTCACTATTTGAAGAAAACAGCTTCAGTCCTTCAACGAGGTCGTGCTTCAAAGCTTTCACTAGCCAAGGCATCTTTGGGCATGGATTGTTTACATCGATCTGTTTATGCCTGCAGTAACGAAGACCGGAACAAGGCCCCAATCGAGCATCGCCGACTACTCAATGCCCTATATACAAACCCACACAACCTTAACTTCCCTAAATATAACTATATAATATATACTCTCTCTATATCTCTATATATATATATATATACACAATACAACCCTTACCCTAGAAAACCTTATATGGGGCTTTCGAAAACTCAGGAACCCCGGAACCAGTACATGGCCTCGTGTTCCCCATCGTCAGAAGGAACATCGATGACACCGGTGGTCAGCTCTTGGAACAGTTCCTGCATGGCGAGGCAATTGTGATGGGCACAGAGGTTATACAGGATAGGGGTTTATTGGCTTATATAGGGTTTCTAGATTTGTAGGGATTGTCAAGATGTTTGGTCATCCCCATTTAAAAAGGCAAGGTTTTTTTTAGGGTATCGTTGATTTTGGGCAGACCTGCATCTCTTCCTGTAGAGCTGCTTCCTCGTCATCCACAGGCTCTTGCTTCATCCGTAGCATCTCCACCAAAGGCGTGGTTGCCAAAGCGATGCCCCGGACCAAGGTCTCCGTAGACCCACGTCTAGTGGGCAGAGATTCAAAGGACATCGGGTCGATACACTTTAGTCGAGCCCGCACAATCGAATGCAGGCACAGCTCTCGAACAAGCACAAGCAGAGACTTGTCAACTCTGACATTGTCAGGGTACAAGCAGCACAAACCCATGCACCCACCCCAACCCCCAAACCCCCAATCTCCAGTCCCAACCCACCCCCACCCCAACCCTGACCACCTTGTAGGTCGCTGTGCCGGGCGGTTTTGGTGGATGGTTTGGGCCGTTCTGGAGGTCTGGGGCTGGGCCGGTTTTGGGCATTCCGCTAGTTTCCGCCTTTTGGACGCGAGTTTCCGCTATTTGGACGCCTGTTTCCGCAATCTCGGGCTGGGCCGGTTTTGGGGCATTCCGCTAATTTCCGCCTTTTGGCCGCGAGTTTCCGCTATCTGGACGCCTGTCTCCGCAATCTCGGTTCTGGGTGGTTTGGGGTCACCCCGGCAAAAAACGCTCTTTGGATAGGGGGTTCTCGGGCTTATTTGGGGGCCGGATTCCAGGATTTCAACACGAATTTCGGCTATACAAGGGCTTGCTTGGTCCTGAATTCGGGCTGCCCGGTGTGTTCTGCGAGAGTAGCAAGCCAGCAGCCACAACCTTTTCTGCAAGCCTTCCCAGCTAATTGCGTGTCTGCAAATCCAATTACACTGGCACACCATAGCTGCAAGCTAGAGCTCAAAAGCAGCTACTTGTAAAGGCTCCAGCATTCATCGAGACTCTTCGGAATCAAGCGCTTAAATGATTTCGGCACGGTGACCAGATTGCTGCATCGTAGGTAGACCATGCACTCCTCCAGCCCAGCCTCTCCCCACTTCTCAGATGGATAAGCACCGAAGGCATCTTCCAGTGGGGTAGTGAGGCGCATGGCCTGTATACAAGCATGATTTCATTCTGTGCGACAAAGGAATATATGGTTCAGGTATAAAGTTTGGGTTCAGGGATAGGATTCTAGTGTTTAGGGTTTAGGAGGTTATTGTTTAAGCTTATAGGGTTCTATATGGTTTAAATATTAATATTTAAATTAAACTTATATAGGGTTTAGGATTTGGGGTCTAGGGTTTAGAAGGTTATGGCTTAGGTTTATAGGATTAGGGTTCAGGGTTATAGCAATTAGCACAGAGACCGCAGGGCCCCAAACCTATCTCACCCCTCTCGGTGCCCCTCTCCCTCCGGGCGCACTCGCTCTCGCTTTATAACTATACCTCTGTCTCTCTCTCTCTCTCTCTCTCTCTCTCTCTCTCTCTCTCTCTCTCTCTCTAATGCACCAGCCAAATTGAACTGCAAGGATGTGCCACTGGCCTCTGAAGGCGGCTGCAAGCGAGCAGGACCGTACCGCATAGCAGGAAGCAGATCAACGAGAGCTCGGGCAAATTTTGCAGGATATCGCCTCGAGTGAATGCATGGAGGAGGGTTTCTTAAGGGAGTGTGTCACTGCATTATGTTGCTGGCAGGGAACTGGGTCTCCTTTAGCTTTCGACTGCCTTGAAAGCAACGAACCCCATGACGGTTGCAAGAATGGCGAACACCATTTTGGCCACCTCTCTCCTTCTTGTCAAGCTTGCCTGCCCTCAAGGCTCGGATCATAGGGCAGTTGGACCAGCATATTGTTCTTTTCGGTATCCAATGAGCATACTTTCTCATCCAGAATTTCTCTTTGAATGTCTTGGCTGCACCAGGGTCACTAGCAACATCTTGTGTAGTTAGCTAACAGACTAGGCTGCTGCGTACAAGGTGCCCGGATCCCAAGCGCAGCGAAAGTACGTAGAAGCCATTGAAACCGATCATGCATGTACACCAGAGAGCTTGCGGGTTGTTCCACCACCCATACAGCATTCAGTAGATGAGCCGTCAACATAAGGAGGATCGCCCTGCACACGAAGACCAACTCAGACCAACAACAAGCTATACAGTGTTATGGTTAAGCTGTAGGACGGTATCTCGAATCCTGCCTGCTTGTAAACATGTTTGACTGTGCAACACTCGGCAAGCACCGGTTCCCCATCGGTGTTAAGGGGCTCCTCCTAGAAGTGCCCCGATTGATGAGGACATACGTCGAACATTCGATCCCCAAGAAGATCGCAGCTCCCTCTGGATTTGCGCAAAGCAGCATATAGACGGCAAGCCTGGGCTGCAAGCACATAGTGGATTTGGTATCTTGGGCCGTTGGGTGACCTTACATATGGTTGAGGGTTTATATATAGGGTTTATTGGGGCTTATATTAATCTATATATAGGGTTGCTAAGGTGCAGTTGCCGTGTTTCAGGTTTCGAGCTGCTGCATAATTTTGGGGCCTTTGGGGCACGAGACTCAGACTATACTGCTCCATACTACTACGTATACCACTATACTACTCTTGCTGCTGCTGCTGCTGCTACTAGACTTCTATGATACTGCTACTGCTACTGCTACTACTACTACTACTACTACTACTGCTACTACTAGTACTACTACTACTATTACTTACTACTATCTTACTACTATACTACTATACTACACACTGCTACAGTTTAAGTTTCGGGTTCAGGAGTTGCGGTCTCGAGAAAGAGGCACTGGAGGTGTTGACAGTTGGGTGTGCAGAAGCCAGAACCAGTTCATATTTCCAGAATCAGCAAATGAAAGTGATTCCTATAAGGAGCAACCAACAAGCCCTTAAGCTCCCATAAACAATGCCCCACCGACTGTTGAGTACAAGGGTTCAACAATTGTCAAATACGTTTTGCATAGGAAGATCCTTCCCCAAAGTGAAAGCCACTTCCAATTCCGAAGCGAACAAGGCTTCGACCCTACAAGGGTTTTAGGGTTTAGAGTTTTGGGGTATAGCGTTTTAGGGTTTTAGGGTTTGGGGTTTCTAGGGTTTAATTATATAGGGTAATGTAGCAACCAACAAGCCCTTAAGCTCCCATAAACAATGCCCCACCGACTGTTGAGTACAAGGGTTGAACAATTGTCAAATACGTTTTGCATAGGAAGATCCTTCCCCAAAGTGAAAGCCACTTCCAATTCCGAAGCGAACAAGGCTTCGACCCTACAAGGGTTTTAGGGTTTAGAGTTTTAGGGTATAGCGTTTTAGGGTTTTAGGGTTTGGGGTTTCTAGGGTTTAATCATATAGGGTAATGTCAATCTATTCGTTGCTCAACTCCCGAGTTTGTCAGTTCCACAATTGTGAGGGCAAAGAGCAGCCTCAAATCCTTCATGGATGCATCCCAGCAGGACCGCACCGGCTAAGAGCTTTCCAGTTCAGGGTCGAAAGGGCACTAAAGGGGTTCTTTTGACGCCTGGAGGGTCAGATTGAACCTTGAAACTCATAATCCTGCACCACAAACCCTGATCTCCCTAGAAACCCTTGCGAAGCCTTGTAACCAAAGCCTCAGAAAGACTGCAATCGCAAGCCTAGCAGCGCATAGCCAGCAGAACCGTTCATGTTCATGCTGCTTTTGAAACTATTCTTGTCGAAGAGGATATCATGAGCTAGCACGTTCCAACCAGCAGCTTGTCCCAGCCTTGCTATCCGTGCTGTCCCAGCAAAATACTCTATGATGTCCGCCTGTCGTAATGCCATTGGAGTCGGCTCCATCCAGGACACCAGCAGGAAGATGGCCACGAATGCCTTGGATGTGTCTTTCTGCAAATTTGCTTCTGGGCTGTGTACGGGTTGGGGCTTTCAAGGTGAAGGACTACATAGGTTTATCCTTTGTAAGGGTTTTCGATGTTAGGAGTATTATTTGTAAGGAATGGGGGTTTCAGGCTGCAGTTAAGTTATTTTGTGTTTTGAAGTTTGGGGTAGATGTGCCGCTTTGATGCACACAGCCTGGCGCCTTGCCGGTCTAAAAGCAGCATAAGGTTCAAGTAGGGTTTGGGGTGGAAAGGCTTTTAGGGTGTGGGGCGATTAGGGTGGGAAAGCTTTATTCTTGTTGTAGTAGCAGCAGCATGCAGTAGTAGAGTAGTATACAGCAGCACACGATCTCGGAGCGTCTCCGCTTCAATAGCAGTATAGTATATATAGTGGTATAGTAGTAGTATACAGTAATCGTATAGCACGGATTTGGCCCTGGACTCGAGAGCACACTTACCAGACTTACTGGTGGTGGTGGTGGTGGTGGTGGTATAGTAGTAGACAGCAGCATCGGTGCAATTCAGTGGCAGCAGCAGCAGCAGCAGCAGCAGCAACAGCATGCAGTAGTTTTGTAGTAGCAGTGGTTGCAGAGTCGTATAGCCACAGAAGTGGCATAGTCGTCGTGGTCATCGTGGTATGGTTCTAGTATAGTTTTGTAGTATAGTGGTGGTAGTAGTAGTAGTAGTAGCAGCAGCGCTATAGTAGTATAGTAATATATACTAGTATATACATTGGTCTATGGGTATATCTTGTTATGACATCAAGTTAATCATGCCACTTTCGGAGCATTGAGGGCCATCAAGCGTCTGGCAGCAACTTCGACGGCATCTGCTGTTAGCATTGCTGGCCGATGCTGACAAGCAGGTCGATCACCCTTTAACTCTCAAAGCTCTAAATGCCTATGCAGTGGGTATACCCTGACATTGTATCGTATCCGTATCTAGCACCCCGAGAGCCCTGACCTACAAAACCTTCCGCTTGGGTGCCGGCTGACTATGCATCGTGGATGAAAAGACACGATGTTTGCTTCAGCAATCAAAGTCGACTACAGGCATCGATCACGTCCCAAACTACAATGGACTGATACAGCTGCACGACAGCAGGTGTAAACCTCGAAGCCAACCTTGATAAGTTTTAAGTAAGCCCTGATTCCACGCAAGAAGGGTTTTAGGTTAACTGGGGTTTTATATATTTAAAGGGTTTGGGTGTCCTGTAAACGAGCAGCTCGCCCCTGCTATGTAGAAACCCCTATAACGCCGCCCAAACCCGAGGCCCTTTTATAAACCTACATATGTGCTCAAGGCTATATTACCCCCAATTTCAAAACCTCGAAGCCAATATAATCCTTGGTAAGTGAGTCCTGCTTCCACACAAGAAGGGTTTTAGGTTAACTGGGGTTTTATATTTAAAGGGTTTAGTGGGTGTCCTGTAAACGAGCAGCTCGCCCCTGCTATGTAGAAACCCCTAAAGCCGCCCAAACCCGAGGCCCTTTTATAAACCTACATATGTGCTAAAGGCCCTATTAACCCCAAATTAAGAACCGTATAGCCCCAAAACAGGATCAAGCCCATAAGCGCCGAACCTTCGTGTAAGCCCATTATATATAGATATATATATATATAATATATATATATGTATATATATATCTCTAGAAAAAGAAACCCAGCCTAGTCACTTTATAGATGTACGAGACTCAAGCAAGATGACATTGAAAGGGGCCGGGTTGTTTCGTTAATCATCTACATTTCAGCAGGGTTCCCTAGAATACGATTTAAACACTGCATAACTCGAGCTATAATTGCTACACCGTGGGTTTATAGCGAGGGGTTTATGTAGGTATCCTATTGTCAGCACAAAACTCGCCGGTTGGACTTTGCGGGCCCAAGGAGACACCTCGCTTCAGCAGCGCACCGATGTTCTGCCGGCGGTTCATCAGTACCTGCTCGGGAAGCTTGGCAGCGCTTTGTTACGGCTACACAGGGGAAAGGCTTGCTATGGGATCACGGCACTCAATTCTCTTGCGAAGGCAGAGTTGGCACGTTTGTTTTCCGGAAGTTGCAATGGCCTGTGACGTGAGCGCTTCGCCCCATCATGAGGTTCACCCCCATGCTAGACTTGCGAGCTTCCACATATCGGATGTCAGAGATTAAGCTAGGACCGCCGAGATATGCTGGGAAATATAGATATATTGGTAATTATTGGACATCTGACATCCCATGCATGGTGTCGCACCCTTGAAGCAGCATTGCAGGCTACGAGCAACAAGGAACTTCATGAGATAAGCTGAAAATTCAGGTCGTCGTTCCCCGAAGAACACCCGCTTTCTGAAGCAGCTGACAGGATAAGGTTCATATAAAGTAAATTATCCAAGCCAGCCTTGTAGTCGAGCACGGAGTCAGGCTCCACAGCTTGGCTTTGGGGTTCCTTTGGTTCTGCTGGGGCTGGTGCTGAAGGCTCTGCTGGGGCTTCTGCTGAAGGCTCTGCTGGGGCTTCTGCCGAAGGCTCTGCTGGGGCTTCTGTTGCAGATTGTGTCATTGATGCTTCCGGGGTGGGTTTCTCCGGCGACTCACTAAAGCAAAGGGCCCTTCTAAGACACTCCATGCTTTCAGTTCTCGACTCTACTGGAGCTGAGGCTGCTGGGGCTGCTGGCTCCTCCACTTGCGTGGTTGGCATCTTGCTTCCTGGCTCGAGGCCGGGCGGAGAGTCGAGGTCTACGAAGGAAGGACACTTGGAGATCGTCTGAGCAACGAAATCAGCATTGATGAAGGGCTGTGTCTCCAGCCGGGACGGGTCAGCATCATCACCGGAGCCTAAGCCCAACATCATGTATGTCTACATGGCCGACGACTTGATCATGCATGTTTTCCTAGCAACATATGCACCGCAACCTGCAAGACAAGGCGCATGGCTTCCGGCCAGCCGACATTCGCTTCTCCGCGGGGCGAGCCCTTAGATTGATTAGTGGTTGCTACAATCCATGCAAGCATATCGGGCATGAATAATGTGACACATGTTTTGGCAGACAACCTGACAATATCGACAAGCAGCCGGATAGACTGCAGTCGAGCAAGCTTATCCTGGATAGCCTGGCTCTGCTTCGTCGTCTTGTTCACCGCAGCACCAGTCATCTCCATGACCCGATGAACCACCTGACCATCAGCTCCATCACTCTTCTCCGGGACCAACTGCACAGCCTGATCAGGCAATGTGACCTTGTGTGCGGTGGCATTATCCGACTGGACATCGAGCAATCCACCATCACTATTCTCGGGGACCAACTGCGCAACCTGATCCGGCAATGTGGCCTCGCGTCTGGTGGCATCATCCATACCATCACTTTTGTCTAGGACCGACTGAGCATCGAGCAATGTATCATCACCCGTCTCTGCGACAGCCTGATTGAGCGACGAGGCCTCGTGTGGGGCGGCATGATCACCATCAGCCACCTCTTGGACCAACTGACGAACATCATCAGCACCATCAGCTTTCGCATGCTCAGTCCCCTCCTCCATGGCTTGCATCTCGTCGTCCTCAGGCAAAGCATAATCGAAGTGCTCCAGGCAAGGAGTTGAACGCACACCATTTTCATCATCGGAATCCAAGCCCGCAAGCACAAGGTAGGCTGCGGGAGGTGGTGGTGGTACAACAACATCACCAGATTCAAGTGCACCTTCCTCTCCAGCTGCCGGCTCGGCTGCAGGGCCTGCATTATCAGCTGACAACTCATCCGGCGATCCCCATTTCTGCACCGTCAAATCCATCATGGCTTGCAGCCTTGAGTCCTTGCATGCAATGCAGAGTTAATCAAAGGCATATTGTATGCTTACGTGGCTGCTCACACAAGCACACATCACAGCAGCAGCAGCAGCAGCAGTCCCTGAATGAACGGATGCCCGAACGGAAGCGCCGGATAGCAAGGCTGACCAACCTCTTGCATCCCCATTGGTCTACCACCACATCAACCGGGTCTGGCTGTGGCGCGAACATGTCGTGTAGCCGTTTTACCTTCAGGGTTTCGACTAATCTACATTCAGAACTGCAAACCTGGGTATGAAGATGGCTGTCACGAAGAGATGCAAAATCAATCCACAAGCCTCGTCCCTCACCCACCGGATAGGCAGAGACTTTGGCTCGCGACAAACATCACCCCACACATCGATCAGGATCATAATGGTGGTTCTGTTCAGAACCAAGGATGCTTGGTTTGCGGCACCGATCGTCACTCGACTAGTCCAAGCCAAGAGCTTCTTGCCATCCCGCATCTGCTGCCTGATAAAAGCATCCTTTTCCCAGGCTGCAGCAAGGTGCCCTGCAGGTGGCAACACCACCTCTATCGTATCTGCCGAATCCTCCTGCCCGCCCATTGCACTACCAAGCTCAGCAGCAGCAACAGCCATGTATACTTTACACCGACGAACACCTTTGGCCCGAACACATCTGCGATGAGCACTTCCGAGACCGCATGCACACGACATGTGATAAGTGCATGTGCCAGCACTGAATCTGAAGTTCCTATAAGGACATACACATGCATGCAGGGGCACCGTCCAAAGAAGAAGTGCTGCAGCTGCCAGCACAAAGCCCGGCCAACCTGAACAGCGCACTCCACAACACCACAAAAGTCGGCATCTGCACGAGTGTATGCTTGCGAATCCAAGACACCCGCACGACAATCAAAGCCAAAGCGACGACCCACGGCCTAGAGCAGGCCAGCACAATCTCTGCAATATACGTGCATGGGTTTAAATGCATGCATGTTCTATACTCATGCATGAAGCTGGCCTTCTTCGAAGAATTGTGGATTGTGGTGCTTGTAGTGCTGCAGGAGTCCTGTCCGGGGTTGGGCTTGGGGCTACACAACGCAAAGCTTAAGCGTGGATGGTGGCTTGCAATTGCTTGTCTAAGTCCATGTACGAGTAGCACCCATGCGTTGGCCTTGTCCGAAGGCTGGATGTGGCCCAGCTTCTCCACGTCGCAGGAGGCCTGCAGAGGGAAGTCTGACGGTTATTAAATGGAAACTGTAAATGAATTGGCCTCGTCGGAGGAATCAGGATTCCGAAATGGAAACCAGCGGAAAACCATTGCCTGCGAGGGAGTTTAAAGTATAGCAAGATCCATTTATTCTCACAAGCTTGCAAGCATAGAGGGTCATTGGAGCAATACGAGAGGCCTTTTTAAGCTCACCTCGCACAGGCTGCATTGATTCCCCCAGCTAAGCCTGGCATACGGTCTCCTTGTAAACTGGCTGTCCTTCGCAAGAGTGCCCAGCTCGCCCAAACACCATGGATCAGAGAACCTTGTCAGGCACTGGGTCATCGGAGGATGGCGTTGGTTACACGATGCGAGTTGCGGAAAATCGCTCAACAGCTCAGGGCTAGGCTTTCGATCGGCTCGGTTCTTCGGAAAAGACCATTTTAAAGAATAGACAGATCCCACCGAGTCGTATGTTGTAGACGATCATCTCCACAGCATCATCAGCGCACGGAAGTTCCTCGACAAATCCCGAACCCCAGGCCCCAAGACTCCTCGATAGCAAAAAAAGTTGGGTTATAAGATTGTCTAGGCTTTCTGATACAAAGGGTTCCAACACTTAGGGAGTTCATAGTTTAGAGTAGCAGAGCCCTCCAACCCCAATATAAGACGTATACAATACATATACTACTACAAGAAACTCGTGAGTTTGAATGTTACGATGCTCACACATGGCATGGATTTAAATCATTTCAATCTGCTGTCCTGACTGGAGTACAGGACACGAACGCACGAGTGCCAAAACTTGTCCGGCATCTGCATGAGTCCTGCGCTGCACACATGTCCAGAGACCCGGGCTAGAACAACTGACCAAATTGTCAAGATTGACGAACAATCCTTCGGAATGGGCCAGCGTCACCCCTCTCGCCGAGCAGTTGCTCATACAAGAAGCAGCCATGGGCTCCCAGACTTATTCGGCTTTCGAAACCCTACAGAAGTTCAAAGGAGCGCTTGAGAATGAAGCAACCCAGTAGCACACAAGCACAGCACAGCTCCCCCACAGCGAGCAAAGTCAAGAGGGCGGGGGCGCACCTGGCCTAAAGGCCACAGCACATGTGGACAAATGCACTTGCCCGAAATCTGCTAGACTGTGGGAAGTAGGGTTTGCAACCCTGTATATTTAAAGCCCTATAAGTCCGAATATTTCCTTGTGGGGTGCAAGACATGTAACGAGGCTATATAGTGTGCAGACGATAAAGGGATTGTGCAAGACTTCGTTGCGAATTGTTGTTTCAAGAATGATATGCAAGATGAAAAGAATCTCGAAGCCAGAGCATCAGCTTTGTTCCGAAGTGACAGGCAAAAACGCCACGTCTCCGAAGTGCTCCTTCCAAGAAACGCAGGCAGTGCAAACCAAAAGCGCCATCTCCCCGAACAAGAAACGCTATGATATAAGGCAAGAAACGCTATGATTGGTATCCGAAAATTTATGTCAGAACCTCATTTAAGCAGGAAACGCAGTCGGCCCAACATTTCCGCCATGTCGCCCTCAAAACCTAAAATTAGCCAAAAGCCTAAAATTATGCATCAGACGGTTTCGTAGGCAGGAACAGCGCGCACATGTTGGCGGCCGTGGACCGCAACGAACAATGCACAAAAACCTCCGCATCCAACAGTGGCAGGCTGGAGCATGGAAGCCAGCTTGGCTCAGAGCATATGCGGCTGACAAGCAACGCAGAGCCCAGGAAGCCGCTGCTGCAACCGAGGACGCCAACCTGGAAAGTGCCGAGCTTGCCAATGACGAGCCTGTGGAAGAGCATGCCCCACTAGAGGAGGAAGACACGAACTGGGTGCAGGATGCCCTTACTGGATGGTGGAGCCGCCGGGACGAGCCCGCTATGCCAAGTCCTCCTCAGCAAGAGCCTGTTAATGCCTGGGTGAATTGGTCGTGGGATCCGAGCCTCACCTCATCCTCGTCTTCAACACTGTGGAATGGACAGGGAAGCACGTGGGAGACGTCAGCGAGGGCTTCTGGGAGAACCAATACGACACCCTCTACAACTGCTTTGGCTTGGACCTCGTCCCGGACCTCGTCTTCTACCTCGCCGTGGCCTTTATCATCTTCTGCGACTACAACGTGCATGTCCTGGACCTCGTCCTCTACCTCGCCTTGGCCTTCTTCGTCTTCTGCGACTACAGCATCTGTGTGGACCTGCTCTTCATCGACTACGACCTCCTGCACGCCCTCTACTACCACTCTGGATCCTTGGTGGAACCTGAGTGAGAGTGAAGATTGCACGACTACCTCAACAACTGCGTCACTCGGAGATGTGGCAGTGCCGGGTTTTGGCCTGTTCCCTGAAGTGAATGAGGTGGGTCACAATGCTGGCAGGTTCCCTGAGGCTGAGGATGAGGCACAAGGGGATGAAGGGTCACTGATGCAGATGACTCCAGCGGAAAGGGCACGTCTTGAAGAAGATGGAGTACCACCCCGTGTTATTGATAGGTTGGAGACCTACCTGGAGTCGCTTCAAAGACAACAGGATGCAGACCGCGGACCAGAAGGACGTTGGGCCCTGGGACGAATTCATGAAAGACTCCAGCAAGCCATGGATGCACTCGATACGATTGTTGAAGTTGTAGGGCGAAGACTTGTGTCCAGGGGTTACTGGCCAATACAGCGAGTCCCGACCTCAAGCACAGTACAAGTGAACATGCTCGCTTGGGCTAGGCATCTACAAAACATGGCCATCGAGGTCCTGGCGGAGCACATGCAACAACCCCTACGCCATGGAGAAACAGTTCCATCGCCACAGTTTCTGCCTGAGTCTGCCTCGTCTGAGCCGACCTTCAGATCCCCGGAATACAGTGAAGCAGAGGGGACCACGAGTGGTGATGCTGACCTGACCACCGTTCCAGCTGCTTCGTCCTCCTCATCGGGCGGGACTGAGCGTCATCGAGAAAGATCGCGAAGCCCGCCGCACTCCTCGCCTTCTGGACGGGATGATGGTGGCGGTGTTGGGCCGATCAACCTGGATGCTGTGTATGACACTGATGGGGTCAGGGTTGAGATTACAGACCAACTCCGAAGAGTCCTTGATGGTGCAATCTGTGGAATCTGGGCGGATCCGGTGAGCGAACAACCTCAAGCAAATGCCTCTTCCTCTTCTTCATCGACTATCAGAAGGACGACTACCTCGACGACCACGGTTTGTCACCCAGGAATGGACCCCTTCTGGGGGGAAGATTACAGTGAGGATGTTTCGAGCTTCATGCAGTATCAGCAATGCCCCGGGGAACCCTCGTTGACGCCGTCTTCATCGCTGTCGTCTATGTTGGGAAGCTCTACGACCTCTACGAGTACGACAAGCACGCGCAGCCAATCAGATGTGGTGAGGGATGTGGTGAATCAGGCCCTGCAATATGGAGGAACGGTGGACATCGTGGAGGTGATCCGCCGACTTCTCGATCGACAAAGACATCACCGTCATCTTGATCGTCTATTGGGCGAAGCACTGGAGGAATGCCTGGCTTGGATTGATCATCCTCAACAAGCCCTTCCCATGAACGCCGCTGAGTTTGAGAGGGTGATTTGGGAAGCCGTCTCTTTGGAAGCGTCCAGGGGATCATCGCCAAGTTCTACCTCGGCTTTACCCGCACCTGACAACTCCCTGGCAGTTCTTCTTCAGCCTGACCTACCACCTGACGTTGAGGCTGTCACTGCGGCGTTACCTGGTTACCCGCCTTCGGTAGTTCATGGACTGAGACGTCGGGTGTGGCGGAGTCACCTGCGCCGCATTGGCTACTACCCGCAGCAACGACCGCGTGAAGAAAGCTGGATCCCGAGGCCTCTCCACCTGGTACAAGCTAACTCCTCTGTCCCAGTGCTCAACTGGCCTGATGATGAACCACGTCCGACCCCTCCTCACGTGCTTCGCAACAACTTTGGCATGGCCAGTCGGCGTCGTCTTCGCTCTCGTCGGCCTCCTCCTGTTCTTCGCCCTCCCCCGGCTGACAATGGTGGTGGCTCTGACGCACACCCTGCAGGCAATGGTGATGATGCGGCAGGGCGTCGGGGAGATCGCTCTGATCGCTCGGTTCAACGTCGTGAGAGTCATGAGCGCAGTCGCAGTCGTGATGGTGGCCCCTGATGAGTCGGACCTTCTTCTCGTCTCGCTCGGTTACCTGGTTTACTAGTATGTGTGCAAGCTCAGTGAGCCGACTCTAGACCCACCTCGCGCGGAGAAAGAGCCACTGCACATTAAAAAAAAAAACCCTGAACCCTAAACCATACAAGCCCTAAGCCCTATAGGTAAAGCCGAAACCTCAACGTTTGAATCCCTAAACCCTGGGCCCGAACCTTAGAAAGCCTAAACTTAGGGCTTTAGGGTTTAGGGGATTTAGGGGTTTAGGGGTTTAGGGGTTTAGGGGCTAGAGGTTTAGGGTTTAGGATTTAAGGATTTAGGGTTCATGGATAAGCCTAAATTGAAGCTCCGTTGCCACCAGGACCACCGCACGTGGGGTGATTGAGCTTCTCATCAAGTCTCTTCGCACCTTCCACGAGGATGCGGAGCTTCAGGCGAAGCTGGCCTTGAGTTGCTTGTTGAAGTTGTCGGCTGGGGTTCAGGGCTACCATGCCCCAAGGAGCATTTTAGGGTTTAGGGTTTTAGGGTTTTTTGGTTTAGGGTTTTAGGGTTTAGGGTTTAGGGTAGTTTAGGGTTTTTGTGGTTTAGGGTTTTAGGGTTTAGGGTTTAGGTTTTGTGGTTTAGGGATTTTGTTTAGTTTTGGGTTTAGGGTCGGTGTATTATTAAATTATTAGCGTTTAGCGTTTAGGGAACCTACACTAATGCCCAAAAAGGCCTGTAGTAGCATAGTAGTAAGATGTAATAAGGCAGTATAGTATTATGGTATAGTCTAGGGTGTACTATTAAATTATTAGCGCTTAGGGAACCTACACCAATGCCCAAAATGGCCTGTAGTAGCATAGTAGTAGATGTAGTAAGGCAGTATAACATTATGCTATAATCTGGAGTGTATTCGTAGTATATTAGGGTTTAGCCTTTAATTTCAAGACGCCCATTAAAGAGTAGTACTAAAGCCCTAACCCTAAACCCAAAACCCTAAACCGTACAAACCCAAAACCCTATAAACCCTAAGCCCTAAATTAGGGTTTAGGGAACCTAACCCTTAATGCCAAATGGGCCTCCACACGAGAGCCCTGCAGCTGAAGAGCCCTCACGGCCCAAAATTCGAAATGTTAGAAAATTTCGGTTTTGGGGTTTAGGGTTTAGAGTTTAGGTTTTGGAGTTTAGGTTTTGTGCTTTGGGGTTTGGGATCTAGAGTTTAGGGTTTAGAGTTTAGGGTTCAGGGTTTAGGGTTTTAGGGTTCAGAGAATCCCCGAAGCGCAAAGAGGACAAGGCTGACGACACCTCGGACCCCCTATTATAGAGCCAGTGCTGCAGTTTTGTTGCGGGTTTAATGTTTTTGGGTTGGAGGGTCCAGGATCAGTTGCTGCATTGTAGGTTTTGGGGTTGGGTATAGCATATAAGGGTTTAGGGGTGAGAGGGCTCCTACTGCCGGGCTTGGGGGAGTGCTTATGATCCTTTGCAGGTTGATGCTGATGACCCTCCAAGCGATCCCAAAAGTTTGATAGATCCTGAACATTGTGAGCCGTCCACGGGCCTTTCTAATTAGATGATGGAATGGGGTCTAGGGTGTGTAAAGGGCTTCTCATATTATGATTCAACTATACTCCTCACTTAGGAGGTCATCAAACCCATAACGAAAACTTAATGGAGCTCTTAAACCCTTAACCCTAACCCCCCTAAAAACCCCTTAAAGGAGCCCTTAAACCCTAAACTCCTTACAACCCCTTAAAAACCCCTTAAAGGAGCCCTTAAACCCCAAACCCTAAACCCCTAAAACCACCTTCAAACAAAAGGAGCCCTTGAACCCTTAACCCTAAACCCTAAACCCACCCTTTACTTCAGCGTTCTTTGGGCTCTCTGGGTTCTCTAAACCCAAAAACCCTAAACCACAAGCCCTAAACCACAAAAACCCTAAACCCTAAAACCCTAAACCACAAGCCCTAAACCACATAAACCCAAAAACCCTAAGCCCTACACCACAAAAACCCTAAACCCTAAGGCCCTAAACCACAAAACCCCTAAACCCTAAACCCAAAAACCCTAAAATCCTATAGAACCCTTATAGATCCCTTGAAGGGACCCTTGAAGGGACCCTTTAAGGAACCCTTTAAGGAACCCTTTAAGGAACCCTAAGCTCTCTGGGTTCTGGGCAGGAGGGGATCCTCGCTGCAGTGCGAGAGCTGGCTGCGGCCAGTAGCTGGCGCCTCGGGGAGGTGAGTAGAATGGAGGTTGTTTTTTTTTTTTGTTTTTTAGGCTTTTTTTGGGTTTTTAGGGTTCCTTTAAAGGGATCTATAAGGGTTTAGGTTTTTTTTTGGTTTTTAGTGTTTTTTAGGGTTCCTTAAAGGATTCCTGAAAGGGATCTATAAGGGTTCTATAAGGTGTAGGGGGGTGAGTAGAATGAAGGATTTTTTCTGGTTTTTTAGGGCTCCCTTAAAGGGTACTATAAGGGTTCCTTTAAAGTTTAGGTTTTGGGGTTTTAGGGTTTTCGGGTTTAGAGTCGCATGAAGGGTTTTTTAGGGTTCCTTCAAGGATTCCTTAAAGGGATCTATACAGGGATCTATAAGGGTTCTATAAGGTGTAAGGGTTTTTAGGGTTTAGGGCTTTAGGGTTTTAGGGTTTAGGGCTTTAGGGTTTAGGGTTTTTTTAGGGTTTTAGGGTTTAGGTTTTGGGGTTTAGGGCTTTTGGGTTTTACGGTGTTAGGGCTTTAGGGTTTTAGGGTGTTTAGGGTTTGGGGTTTCGGGCTTTAGGGGTTTAGGGTTTGGGGCTTTAGGGTTTTAGGGTTTTGCGGCAGCGATTAGGGTTTTTGGGTTTGAGGTTTGGGGTTTAGGGGTTTAGGGGTTTAGGGTCTAGGATAATAAGTGGTACTGGCACTGATCCGGTTTAGGGATTGTGGTGTTATTGGTTTGATGTTTAGGTGTATGTTTGATTGTGGGTCAGACTCCGCAAACCCTTCAACCCTGTGCAGGGTAAACAGGGGGTGTAGGGGAATAGGATTTAAGCTTTAGGGCTGTCACAAGGTTTGGAGTGCAGGTCTTGAGGATTTTACAGTGGAGAGTTCTACAGGGCTTTATAAGCACATGTCGTGGCCGGACGGTTCCAGCCTCGAGACTTTCACTTCGGACATGGATGGGGCTGCCAGTGTTCGCTCGGATGGATCTCGTCAGAAAAAAGCGCAGGGCAAAAGACAAGCCCTGCCTCCGCCAGACGAAGCAGCGGCACCGCCAGCAGAGAGCGGCAAGCGCAGGCGACGAACATCAACTGCACCACCGGCTTTGCCATCCGCTGCACCGGTGCCGCCTACATCTGAACCGACAGACGAAGAGCCAACGATGTGGAGGCGTGTGTCTGACAGCCAGCTGTGAGAGTACATGGCTCAAGTCGAGCCGGTGAGGGCAGGCCGCTCGTACACCAACAAGCTTCCCGCCCGAATCATCAGACTCGCGTTCTACGGAATGTTCCGCAAAGCCCCCAGCGATTGGACGGACTTGAAGCTGGGCTGAATTCCTTTCTTGATGGTGTGATACCTGTGTCTGATTTTATAATTAGTATTTGGCACGTCAGTCAATATCAGAACTGACCCGCGGACGCAAAGCAAGCATCTTGCCAACGAGTACATCCGACTCGGCCAGCCTCTCGGGAACTGCACACTGATGCAGCTCGTGCAACGCGTGGAGATTGAGTTCAGCAAATCTAAAATGTTCGAAGTTTCGGAGACACGCAGCTTGGCATAAATGATTAACCGTACGTAACCCTAATAAGTGTGATCACACGAACTTGAAAGTTGTCTCAGAACCCCATGTCTGTGCACCAGAACATATTCCCCAAGGCTAACTGCGCAGGGCTACACGGTACAGTCCTTAAGGACGAAAAGGACCCTAAAAGGGTCTATGGTTCATATTTCATATAAAGATAGGTTACCTAGTATAATTGTATAGGGCCCCTACTTTTAAGGGTCATTTGGTCCTTAAGCGTTTCTTGTAGGGTCTTAATAGAGGGACCTCGATAGTCAGAACAGGAGTTCGGGGATAAGATGGTTTTAGGCATTTGGGAAGGCGTTAAGAAAAGGATGTCGTTCGTTCCCAGAGAGCCCAATACCCCTCAATTAAGGAATATACCTCAAACTGTAAGGGGCTTAATATCATGGTTTAAGGTGTATTCCGAAATTAAGGGGTATTGGGCTCTCTGGGTTGTTCTAGCTTATAATGAAGCGGTGTATGGATTTAGGATGACGGTCTAGGCCCGAAAATTCCTGTATAATCTGACCATCAGGTACTATTTGGGGACCTAATACAAGGATCCTAAACACCCTGTTTCGAAACCCTAGAAAGGAGGACCCTTTACATTGGAACACAGACCGTTCGGAGACCGTGCCGTCCACCTGACCATGCCTCGCCTACTTGTCAGAAGAGAGCCTCAATCCTAAACTGCCCCCTAAACTCAAAGCTCTGCAGTTCTTGTGTAGTTTTTTTGTTTACTGGTGTTTTTGTTGCTGTTATGGTTTCTGTTCTACGGATCTCCAAAAATGGACGTGCCGTGCTGACCGTCTAAGAGCATTTTGAAGACAACCGCTTTCTCTCTTGATGAGATTTCTTAGGGTGCACCTGGCTCAAACCCGCTATATACCCTAAACCCTAGTTTTTGCAGGGGCCCCATACAGTCGACCATGGGGCTTATAATAACAGTTAGTAGTAGAGTAGATCACCTTTAGCCTTTTTGCGGTGCTATGTTACTTTAGGTTTAGGGTTTAGAGATAATGTTCCCTACATAACCCCAAAGGTTGACCTTCAGTTCCTGTAGATACTGGGCATGTAGGACAACCCACAAACAAGTAGCTTTACCCTGTCATGAGGTGTTTTTGCAGAGTTTCTGCGGCAGTATGGACGCGAACTGGCGTACAAAACGAAACGATGAAGCCCTTAATCCTAGAAGCGGTTTAGGGTTTAGGGTTCAGAAAGCTTGGAGCCATAAACTCTGAAGGAATAGTCCAGTAATCTGGTCAAGTTTGTTTTTGTTTACCGTTTCGGTAGCAACCATAAACCCGAAACCCCCCACCCCCAGAAATCTCTGCTAAATCCGTACATCCTAAGAACCAGAACCCGAAACCCTGATAACATGAAGCCCTGCACCCATAACTCTAAAGTCCCAAACCCTACGCTCTAAACACCCAGTTTGGGGTTTAGGGGTTTGGGGTTAGGGTTTAGGGTTTAGGGCTTAGAGCTTAGGGTTTAGGCCCTAAACCTACCCTACACCCCTTTACCAAACCCTCAACCCCCCCCCCCCCCCNNNNCCCCCCCCCCCTCCCCTCCCCTCATCGCTGTAGGCCGGACCCGACACCGGATGACCCTTCTGGGGGCTTGGAGGCAGATTGCAGCCACGATGCAGGCCAACCTCTGGTATTGAGGGCTCTAGGGCTCCAAAGCCCTAAAGCCCTAAAACC
>CAJNJA010065809.1:8094-22896 GCA_905231915.1 Symbiodinium necroappetens
ACATATCCGCATATGTATATATATATACACAATCTATATATACATATACATATACATACATATATAATATGATACTAAATGTTAATTAAGACCTCGGTAGTGAAAAAATACTGAACTAGTTTCCATTAAATTAAGTTCAAAAATGAAGCACAAAATATTTATTTCGATATTCTAATCTTTCTAAATGAGCATGTGTGAAAACCTCGGTGATTTTAGTTAAGAATAGGGTGGTTTTGAAATACTGGATCTTGTTCATTTCTTTGGAAAGCGGTAGGATCCCCCAAAAGCGATACGAGTAATAAAGATTATTTGGGATATATAAATCTTGTTGCGGTATATATGATTTGAATTTTTTATGGGATATATGATTAGGTAATGGATACTCCAATCGATATTTTAGTCGATACTTACCAGCTCGTTTCGTGACCCATTGCCTATTCTGGTCATAAAGGGTAGTTTAGGGTGGTAAGGGGCGATAGAAAGCAAAGGACATAGGAAAAAGGTAGTGAAAGATAATTAAGAATACTAAAGGGGAGCAAAGGATAGATTAAGGGTAACACAAATTAATAAGGAGTAGTAAAAATAAGATAAGCTACGATAAAGATTCATAAATTTGCTAATATTTTTAGAGTAATAAAACGATTTCTCGTAGAAATTTTTGACTATATAAATCTTTGTAAGGGGATAAGCCCTCTTTTCATATCTAGGATCTGACCATAAGGAAATTTGATAAATGACTAAAAAAAAATTAAGTATAGAATTTAAATAAGCAATTTATCTAGAATTTTGGAATTCGATGAATAAATTTCTTCTCTATAATATATATATATATATTGATATTTTTATTATTCGTCGTAATCGAATTAGAACATTATTTTCGTGGAGGTTTAGTAGGTTTGAAGTATTTGATTCGAGCGAAAAAATGGTTCGTGTGTAATTTTTGAAAAGATATTATGTAATAGATTCGATATATTTAGAAGAGATTTAAAATTTAATTATTGGTTTATATAAAAATGTTTCTATTTTTGAGTAATATATTAGTTATTTATTGTATTAGTTATATTTTCTCGATTTTGGAATTATATTCTATTTTTTTCTTAAAAATGAATTTGATTATGATTATTATTTTGATTGAATTTTTTATTTTTTCTGCCTTTCGGATTTATTTTTGTTTGTTTTATATTGATATTGCTTCTATTATTTTCTACTCTGCGGTTGGAAATAAGAATAAGGTTTCTTAAAAATAGAATTCTAAAGCCGTTACGAATTAATTTTGGAATCGTATTAATATCTTATTATGCAATTTCTTATTATTGATTCGGTCGCTAAAGATTGGAATTCTCTCCGATTCGCACTCTATATACTTGGAAGTTATTCTAGGTGCTAGGTCTATTTTTTTATATAATTCTTCGATATTTATCTCTTTATTTCGTGCATAATTTCTTTATTCTTTTAATTATCTTCTCTTTTCTTCTTCTCTCGTTCCGTCTATTAATCTTCTGTTCTCACCTCGCTCCGCATCTTATAAAGAATAATAATTTAGTATATTTAATTTAGGTAGATGGGGTGGGGATTGGAAAGTCGTGCGGAAGGGGGGAGATGATGCATTTTCAGTATTGGGACGAAAAAAGAAATTTTGTTGGGCAAGCTATATCTTGTATTAAATAGATATGAAATTTTTGAATTGATATAGATATATTTATTTTTTCTTAAGTATTTATAAATATTTTTTAGTTATTTCTAGGTTTTTTCGGGTAGAAAAGTAAGGGGTATGGGTAAATAATGGAACACAGGAGAAATATAAGAGAGGAGAAATGGCATGGATATGGTAGTCTTAGTATGCGTACAAAAATAAAATTTGTGTTGTAGTAAGGTGGATAGGGAGTAAAGGAAATAAAGGAAGGGGAGATATTCGTTAGTAAGAGACGTAAAGAGTGGGTAGGAGGAGCGAAGAATTAGAAAGAGGATGGGCGGCGAACGGTAGCTTAGAGTCAAAGGATTTATCCCTGGCCTTTCTCCATCTTCGATCCTTCTCCTAATATAAAATCAAAAATATAAAATAAATGATAAAATTCTATTTCAAGCTAAAAATATGAAATAAAAAATATTTTTCGATATAATTCTATTGCAGATAAACAAACTAATTATAAATAATTTTTATATCTATAATTTTTATTCTTTCTCTATAGAAACGAATTTTCTAAATTATATAAAAAATAGAATTACCAAATAGAAGAAATACGAAATTAAATTTTAGAGATATACACAATAATACACTCAAAAAATACAGAATTTTTTAAAAAACATATTCAACCAGATTTTCATAATTCTACGACTAGACCACTAGATAAATCAAAAAAAATATATTTCAATATATAGAAGAATCCTTAAGATATCATCCATTCTCATAGCTACTCATAACAAATTAATCTCAACTCTATGCTCTAAATTCTATCTAAATCATATATTTACTATCGATCCTTATGAAATATAAAATTAATAAAGAAGTGCCCGGAACCTCAAATAAGGAACCTCAAACCCATACCAGCTATTTCTTAAGAAAATTCTGCACTTCTCCGAATTTAACTTCGACTATATGTTCGGAAGCCCATATCTGAAGACGACTGTGTGCTTCAAGACGCCTCTATATTCTATACGACTTCAGCATTTTGCACACGTTAGACAGATTCCCAGACCCTTTGGGGGGTCCTAAGGGGGGTCTGAAGGATTTCGGTTCCGACAATTTCTCTACCTGCTGGTTGTAATAGCGATTATAATAGGAAGCCTACTCTACAGGCAGCAACAAAAGGACTGATTTTTTAAGCTGCCGCTGTGTTTGCAGGGGTCCACAAGGGACCTTTGGACCTGGAACGAATTTGCGGTGGGAGCATGGACTTGCCATTATCATCGTCGACTTCCATCTATTTAATCAAGCACAGTTACATGTTCTGCCACCCAACAATCTTACGAAGCCGCCTCCACAAGTTACCGAATTTCTTCCACAGGTGAACTCTCACAAGTCGACGTTTGCCACGACTCTCGCACACAGCATCCTAGCGATATCTTATTACGAGAGAAATACCTCTAGTGGTAACCATGAGAACAAACTCACTGTACAAGTCGATAGAGCTCGGCGAAGCCCAAAATATATAATATACAATTAATTACTATTAAGGTCAGATAAGAACATTCCGAATCCACAAATCAAGTCGATATTCGTAGTGCTATACATCTACTCAAGCATCAAGCCTACTTCCCGAATCCAGAATTCTTCCGAACCTCAAAAAGACCGAAATATGGCAAAAAAATCGCTACCAAACCCAAATTTTTTTCTTTTTTCTAATTAAAATCCATAAACGTCTTAGACCCCATACCCGACTCTAAATATAACTTTAACGATTCCTACTAAAAGTTGTGGTAAAAGACTTGTTCCCAACGACGTAACCAATACTACATAAATATAGGAACAAAGAGTATTAAAATATAGAGACTAAGTTGTTTTTTCTACGATTCTTTAATATTTGTTTTAGATAACGAGAGTATATTATTATTATAATTTAAACCAAAATGAGTAATCGAGCATTATTCTATCTATTATATTAAGAATTATAGTAATTTATAAAAGATAATTAATGAATTACTATTAATCTATTTTTCTTGAATTTATATATATATTTAAATTTAACTTTATATTTTTATTCTAATTATTAATATTTTGTACTTTGTTTATAATAATAAAATGTCTCGGACCTTTTAGTTTTATACATTAAAAAATCGGTTGTGAGACTAAAATTCGTTAAATTAATACTTAATTATATTCGTACGAGATTAGTTTGTACAATAATAATCAAGTAACAACTATATAAATTCATACAAAGATTACGAAGAAAACCCACTCACATACAAATCAATTTTTTTTACCGACTACGCCACAAAAATAATATCCACATAAACAAATTATGAAGAATTCAAGTAAGCCTCTACTACTATACGAATATAAATTTCTATCTAGCATCTACAGGCCGACCTCATGAAAAGAGTCTTAATATTTAGAATTATTCAGCTAAGGGCGCCGCCCCTCTCCCCCGACTTATTCCTGACAACCTTTTTCGTCGACACTGCTCGCCTACCACTCCACATCATTGCCTAGGCCCTCGCCCGCGCCCTCGCCCACCACTCCGCGACACTCCCCGCGACGCGCCTTCACGGGCCTTCACCCGCACTCCACGCGACACACACACACACACACACCCTAACCACCCGTCACTCCGCGACAGTCCACACGACGCACGCCCGGCGCTCCGCCGCACTCCCCTCAAACTCGCCCTCCACCCACACGACACATACGCCCTCACCTGCCACTCCTCGACACGCCCTCATCCACCACTCCACGACACTCCCCCCCAGCCTCGCCCACACTCCCACGACGCACACGCCCTCGGCCACCAGTTCGTGACACACGTCGACACGCCGAACTCATGCGCAGGAATCTGACGAACGTGTCACAATGCACCGTGCTGCACGGAAACATGCCAGACAGCACTATAAGCACTATACACGGTATGGGAGCCATATACAAAAGTGTCGTCTTACTCACCACAGTACTATATCAGCATTAACTTGAGACTTACGTAGCTTGTACGACACTGGACTCGTGTAGCTGTGCATAGCTTGCACGATGCTGTACTGGAAATGCTACTGTGCGATATATAGAGCATGCATAACGAATGCAAAATATCGAATGAATCACTATAGCATAATAATATAACAATAACATGAGGCCTTGGTAGCTTAAGCACTATCAGCAAACATCCAATACTTGGTCAACGCGGCATAACAAAGCTATATAGAATACACAATAAAATTCACTGAACATGTCGTGGCATGGTTTAAGATTGCTGTACGAAGCCATAGTTTTGCGGGATTTCCGGATTTCGTACGCAAGTCCAGTACGAAACCACGGAAATCACGGACATTTTTGGGTTTCATACTGAGGATTCCGGTCTAATTCAAAAGCAAACCGCCGCCAGCTTACCGACTGGCTTCGACTTCGCGGCTTCAGTAGGTGTTGCTGGCTTCCGCTTGGATCAGCGGCCGATGGTTGGGAAATGTTGGGAAGTTGTCGTCTGAAGAGGGCTCTTGCCATTGCAGGTCATGCCATGCTTCGAGGTGGTGGGGAGTAGCTTTTGCACTTCGACACACCCGGACTCCGCCAGCGACTGTAAGTATGCTCGTCGAGGACGATGCTCCGAGCAAGCAGCTCTGCCGGTTTGCATTCTATACGAGATCCGTTTAACCTGTTCACGCCTAGAGCGGATGTCCCAGCCCTTTCTCGCTTCTGCAGAACTTCCCTTTGGACGTGCCCGATGCTCAGCCGAAGAGGTCGAAGTCCATCTCCTCTCTAACTTAAACGCATTGGGATTCTGCATACAGCGTGACGGGCAGTGACGGGCAGTCTCCTCCTCTTCTTCCTCCTCCTCGACCTCCGTGCAGGTACGAAGGCAAGATAAGGCAACACGTGACATGCCGGACCATTCATGGACGTCCGCTCTTCCAAGCAAAGGGGCCGTGGGCAAGCAATCGTAAATAAGTCGCAACAAGGTACATAATTATGCCCCAGCAACTTGGCCGTGATGCACGCATTCCCGCGACGGAAAAGGCTTCTTGTGGCAAGGACGGTTGATGCAGCAACTTCCTTCGACCTGCCAACTCCCGCGACTCAAAATCATTCCGCCTTCTTCTCTTCCTGCAGGGACGAGATCAGAAGCACATGTTGGAAGGGCGACTTCGGATGATCTTTGTCTCTGAGCTAGAAGAACAATGAACTTCTTGACTACCAGTGTCGTTGGATTTGCAGTGGCTGAGGCGAATCTAGTGCAGCGGCGGAGGGCTCCTTCTTCGCCTCTGCCGCGGGCGCAGCGGCACCGCCACCGCCGCCAATTGCGGGGCCGCCGCCACCACCGCCACCAAAGCCCTCAAAATTGCACTTCACATCACATCAGAACACGTCTTCCAAGCACCTCCCTCCCAAAAAGCGATTAATCGGAATCGGATGAGCCACCGTGGTCCTCTGCGTAATGATTCGACTGTGGGATGGTTCTTTGGAGTCTTTGGAGCCCATGGAGATTCCAGGCATGGTGCAAGCACTTGATATGACTCTGTCGCATCAGCTTTGGCACAACTACGAGTGCTTCACTTGCGGCGACTCCAGCTGTTCATCCCTGACCCATCCGCGGGCTGAGCCTTCAGCTTCTCCTTTCCCTCAGCCACGACCTGGATTTAGGCAAGCGGTCGGAAGACAAAGCCGACGTTCGATTGCACAAGACCGGAACTGAAGGATGCCCTGAGCACACCCAACTCCCACGCAAGAGGCCTCGTGAACCGTCTTGCCTTCGAGCCTGGGCTGTCGCACTGTCCACTCGCATCTTGCAGTCGCGGCACTGTGATGCTCGTGAACCCTGACTTAAGCTGCTGGGCCTGCACCCACCCTTACCCTGAGCTGCTGCCGAAAGGCTCAGAGACCAGCTTGCTGGCAATGCTCTCATCCTCGGGAGCAACAGCCAATACACATCAACAGGGCAGACCCGTCGGATCCATGAACAGCAGCGGCGATGATCTTGGCGCTTCGGCGGCTGGCAGGAGCCAGGGGATGATTGGAATTGCGTGTTGTCTTTGGAAACAGGATGCTACGGACCAATCACGGTACCCCATTCTGCCAGAAACCAGCTTAAGTGTTCCAAGGCTTCATACCGGTCACAAGCTGCCGATATCGGCAGTCCTAAAGGTCTGGACTTAATCCGAACGTGACGATGCACAGCAGCAAACGAATCAAGCTTCGGAAGAGACTGCTTTCGTTGATTATACAAGTATGCTAGCGCCAGAGCTATACAATGTTTCAGAATCGACGCTCAGGGCTTGCAGAACATGCAGCCCCCGAGTCTCCTTGCTTGCATGTGTGACAAAACTCTGAGGCTGGGACGTATTCAGACTCCACGGACTCGAGGATGCTTTTGATGTCGTCGGCGGAAGGGCTGTCCTTGCCCGCGAGGGCCTCAGGTTCTGAAGAGTGTTGGGGCAATGATAACAGAAGAGGAGGCGGTAATGACGACTCAAAGCCTCATCTAATGTCAACGGATCCCCTCCTTGCATCTGCACTAGCACTTACCGGCTTCGAGAGAGCTCTTTTCTGCTCGATACAATAGCCTAGGACTGATGTATCCAGCCTTTACGAAGCACGTGCTAGATCTGCCTGATTAAACTATCGGCGAAGAACCTGGAGTTTAGCTACAAAGCAACTCCAAAGGTGGCTGCCAGGGCTTTTCGGAGTTTGGTGGGCTTCTTTACTCATGTCTCCCGGCTTACGATGTAGAATTATGAAATATGGGTCCATGCAGCTGCTGAGGCCGTTGCTGCCATGAGATACGCTGCCACGTATTTCATGCCCATCTGGCGGCCATGATACCAGATTTGAATGGGTGGTCTGAGGTTTGGATGGCTGAAGGGAATGAGGGTGTCCGTTAAAGCGTCGATGACACAAGTCTTATGTGGCGTTTGAAGTGGAGGGATCGAGTCGATGAGTGGCAGAAAATGACGTGACTGTATCCGTGCCCTCTCCAATGGTAAGCCTTGCTGTCCTGTCGCAACACGTGCAGCCGACGTAACAGGGACGAAACCTTTCCCAAGCAGAAGCTTGGAGCTTACATGTAAAGCAGCCCAAGCGTCCTTGACGAAGCCGGCTGCTCAGCCGTCCTTAGTGTTTCAGAGGCATCTCGATACTTTCGATGTCAGCCTCGGTTTTGAGTCAAATTGAGAACAGCTACGTCAGGGCGGGCTCTTCACGTGTACTAGCTGCAAGTCAGTCCCTGGTTTCATCATTGATCCGACAAGTATCCAGTACTGCTAACTTTCCCGGCTGCCTCCACAACAACTTCTTGATTATGCGTATCCCTTCCCCCACCTACGACATGTAAAGCCTGCAGCCCAGCCGTCTCGAAACGAGACGGTGCAGCGATGCCGAGGACCTTCTTTCGAAATCGAGCCTCAGCCTCAAAACAGCTAATTCTCACATCTGAGCGTCGGAGTTGAAAGGTTCTGCAGCTCTCATCCCGCTTGGACCGAGATGGCAGCGACGCAGCGAGCGTGGCAGCACAAATGAATTCGCCCATCTATTTGGCGGGGCTTAGGAGGCGTGTCAGGTCTCGCAGGCCGAGTGGCCCACCCTTGTGTAAGGAGCTTATTGGGGAGCAGTGAAAACAAAGCCACATAACTCCAATGAAGAAGATATGTATGCAAGGTCTACAGGCCAGAAGGGAAGCACATATGGTTTCTCCTTCTTTCGACAGGGTTCCGCGCTCAGAGGTTGCCCCCCTCGCCTCTCTCTCTCTCTCTCTCTCTCTCTCTCTCTCTCTCTCTACGTATATATATATATACATACGTACGTACAGACATACATACTTACATACATACAAGAAATACATAGAAATATTGAAACAGTTCTTTGTAGAAGTATAACTCTTACGATTTTCATACTAATAATAAAAAGAAGTAATTCGAAAAAAAAGCCATTCATATATTGGGGAAATTCGTGCTTTGATTTTCTCTCGATAGAATGATAATCCATTGAACATCGATTCGGAGCCGTTCAGCAAACAACCATTTTCAGAAACGATTCATGTCTTCAGCTTCTGCCAGAGGTTCTCGGCGTCCTTGGCGGGCATGTCGTGGCCCTGCAGGCAGTCGGGTCCGGAGCGTCCGCTTGGTGTGCTTTAACTTCTGAAGGCGCCTGCAAGATCTCCACAACTGTTTCGTGGAGCTCGTCGACTTCGTCCTGCCACGAGCACCCTAAACATGGCGAGTCTGCATGAGAAACAGTGCCTCATATGCCGAGTGTAAACCTGGGCAATCCTTTGAGGAGCCTTCCTTCCACGCTCCGTGTTGAAGCACTGCTACAAGCAACCAAACATGCACGGCAGCTGGTTGATGCTGATTATACACCTCGTCTGACCTTGCCCCAGACTCTGCCGACAAACGACTCCTGCAGGCACTCCCCCATCATCGAGGCCAGATAGTCTATGATGCTCTCCTGCAGTTTTCAGGTCAGCTTGCACGTGCCTAGCAAGGTTCGAAACCCAGAACTGTCGAATTGCGGTGAAAGCAGAAACAAACGTACCGCGCTCATCAACCCGTCATGGTATGCGCACAATTTTCTACTGTATCTGCCGAGTTTCTCTCAAGTCTCCCTTGTTGTCGAAGGGTCGGATGCTGCGCTTGGATGGAGGCACATGACTGGGAAACAGTCTTGTTTGGGACGCTAGCCGCCGCTAGCAAGCTTCATCTGCCTCCATCTAAGCTGTAAAGCTGTCTCTACACCGAGTCTCCTCAAGCGCAGGCCGCGCGCCTGCGAGCAGCTCACGGCACCTGCGTCTTCTCCACATGTCATCATGTGGTTGGTCAGGCTTTCGATACGATTCCAGCTGACACACTGCCAGCTCTCATCTTTGATGACGGATACAGTAGGGGTGCAAAAAGTCACCTCAGCATTGCAATGGAACTCATAATTACTGTCAAGGGTTTTTGGAATCTCTCTTACGAGGGCCTGCATACCCCCAAGGTAGGATTACCTCTGTCTTGCACCCTGCTCCATACTGCACGGATGGACTTGAGAGCACCTGGAAACTTCATCGCAGACCAAGTCTGCAGCTTACTTTCGAGATCCCGGTGATGCTCTGGGAGTGTGAAGTCTTCACAGCTCGAACTGCACCCGAAAGAGTCGCAAGAAGCACACCTGAACATCCCAAGAAGCCCAACCCACAACACATAGCCGATTTCCTGCAAGAGCAGTAAAAAGAGAGAGAGAGAGAGAGACAGATTAGCTGCCGACAAGAAAGGTCCCCTTAGATAGAACGCCTTCGGGGAATACCCAGTGGAATACCCTCGCCCCAAGACAAGGTTAACCTGTTGACTTCTGCTAGGATTATAAACAAGGCCAAAACGGTTAAAGGTTACCTACCCAGCCCTACCAAGTACCTTCGGACACCTCGTTGCAAGCGCTTGGCACCACCCCCACAGTCAGCAGCGTCACATCTACCAGATCTATTTTCATCAAAATCACAATCAGTTCATCCTCTCTTGGTAGGAGCCACAGATTAGCTGATTAGCACCTGTCTGTCCGACTTTGCGCACAGGTTGCCGGAGCGTGGGCGCGAGCAGCAGCTGGATTTTTGAGCTCCGCACGTCGCCCTGACAGGTTCTCTTGTGTGCTGTCGTGACGATATTTGAAGCCAATAGATAAAGTTGTCTCTTATAGGGGAGGGAACTCGAGGGGACCAACTTCCATTTCTGAACTGTTCCGCTCCAAATATCCTGTCAGCCTTGCAGAGCACTGCAGAGACGTCACAACTCCGAAAAGAAGACAGCCGTGCGCCTTTCGACTCCAGCAGGTTCTCTGTACCGCGCTCCTGGTGGGCATATACGAGGGTTCTTGAGCAGGTAAAGACCTGCTCTCAAACCTTGAAAGATAAGAGGCAACTCAAGCTTCAGCTTGCCAGTATGCATGACGAAGCATTTTCGGCGGAAGATGATTTGTTTGAATGCGTAGCTTCGGACAGCGTCCTCCTTGGGGGCCAGCGGAACCAGCTCCTTGCCACCTGCACTGCGGAGTCGAGTGTGTAATGCTCTTCAGGCCCAGGTTCTACACACTCAGTTCCCTTCAACGAAACCCCACACATTGACATGCACGATATTGCTCGATCATGCAGGCTTGCCCTTCCACTTCTCATGTTGCCAAGGTGCACCAGACATGCAACTGTCACGCAAACTGACACAATCTTTGTCTGTGCAGGAGTGTGTCAGCCATGCAGTCAACTAGTGTGTGAAACATGCAATCAACTGAAACGAAAAGTGGCCTTGCTCCGGTCTCGCAGGCATCTCCGCCCATTTTGGCGCGCCGTCGAGACTCCCGAACACATTCTCTTGCCTGGCCTCTGGATTTCTGGCATCAAAGGGTAGAGAAGGTGGCTGTCAACAATACTGTTGACCCGATGTTGGCGGCTGTCGACCCAGTATGGAGTACGACTTCAACAGTTTTGACTGGGGAAAGAAACTTGCTCGTTGCATGCTCGCTTCCTACTTCTCGCCTCTTTCTTGTTGCACCCCCACCGTTCCTCCGTCTTTTGCTACTGTAACTTGCCTCATGCATGCTCTTTGCTGTCCTCGCATCTAACCTTAGTTGCCTGACGCATTCACCTTGCTTCGTTCCAGTTTTCAGGTGCCTTCCAGCCGTTTCATGTTGCCACCGTTCTGGAGGGTTGTCCACACCTCGCCAAGTCTAGGCAGAGCCTTCGGAACGCATTCAGTTGCCATCGATGCCAGTGATTCACGGGATGCATCACAGTTGAAGTTTCTGACCCTTCGCTAGGCTGCACGTAATTCAAGGATCCTGGCCTGGTTGCCCCATCGCCGCACTGGTTTCGGCACCTTGCAGGCCACCGACGGCTAGTCGACTGACAGCACTCCTTGCTTTCAGCAGGCAGTTGGCCTGCTCGCAGCTGTCTGCCATAGGTCGAGTCATTTCACGTACCAGCTAAGCGGTGAACGGCGCAGGCAGCGTACCGGCTTTAAGGGGTCCCCTCCAAAGGTGTCGGGTGCCTCTGGTGCCTCTGCTGCTGGGATGACTTGCTCCTCCTGGCCGGGCCGGGACAGGTGATTCACAACACATGTCGAAGTAACAAAGTTTGCAACATGAGGGTTTTCGTATGTGCAAGCAACAGTGGGCCACAATATCTGCCAGCATAACGTAGGTAGCAACATTTCATATATCAGCAAGTTCAGAGCAATCTACCAGAAGTACATACCGACACCAGATTGTGAGGACCTGGCAAAGACACACGGACCTATTCAGCTCAATTCCACTCGTCCCAGTGGTACTCCCGGCCTCTGCATATTCGTCCCACTCTTCTTCCTCCTCTTCCCACTCGTCCTGGCAGCCAGGAGGCTTCTTTGGTGCTTGGCGGCTGGGATCGGCTGGGCGCCTGATTCGGCCGCATGCTGTCAGTGATGGCTCCAGACTCAAGAACAGGACCCCCGCCCCGCCAAACGGAGCTCAAAACCGGCAAAACATCGCAAGGTCCCTAGCAGCCTTAGCATTCCTTAACCACAGGTCGCCAACAGTAGCTTATCGACTCAATGGGCGCGCAAAGCTGAGGCTGGCCTCCGCATCTTCGTCCCACTCCTCCTCGTCTTCCCAGTCAACGGGTCCGTCCTGCGAATGATATGCCATGCGATTCGCATTGCATGAGCTAGGCTTTCCAGCATCTAGAGTTGTGGGGACTCAGGCAGCAATGCGTGCAAGAGGTACTTTTGGGAGACCATACACAAACAGATCGGATGTGTACAGAATTTATTCACGCCATCGGAAACGCTGTCACTCTTTGCCGTGCTGTTGATGACTGTCGACTCCTCGTCAGCAAAGGATGCACGGTCGTAGTCCAGGTCATCCTCCCCTGGCGGGTGACATCATCATGTCCAGAACCAAACCAGTCACACTATTGACTTTCGGGATTTGGGACTCGCAATCCCTGCGTGACTGGTGAACAATCCAAGCACGGGTTCACTGTGTTGATGCTGTGTGATGTAGATTAGAACACCCTCCTGTACATTGGCTGCCCTTCAGGAACAGGGCAACATCCTGAATCTACGTGCGATTTCGGAGCCGTTTGGCATGCTGATGTTGCGGGATGGGCCAAAAGACTCAGTTTGAGTCAAGCTTTGTGCCTGGCCTTTGACATGCAGGCTTTTGTGTTTGTGCTTGAGTGCATAAAATGTGCGTAAGTCCATAAGGATGTCTCGCTTATTCTCGGGTTGTTCGGCGCGGGTGTCGCATCGGGCTTCCCGTGTTCAAGTGTCAAGGAGCGGACTTCGCTTGCAGCAGCAGAACTAGAGAAAGGGAACTTGCGAGCAATATGCATGTCGAAGGCAGCAGAACCCCAAGATTTGGAGTCTGCAGACGCATGAGGGGATGCCTTCTGCTCTCCCGTCGTTTGTGGACATTATTTGGTGTGGATCCTTCGGATCGTGGCGGACACCTTGAGCTTTTTCCAGTTCGAAAGAAATGTAAGCTTCGCACCATCCATCGCCTGGTCTCGGAAGCCAAATCTGCTCTGCCCTTCGCGCCTTCTGCCATAGCTTTGGCCTCTGGGCGTGCCAGTAACGCTTCCAACGCGCGGGCAGCCTCGGCTACATCAAAGGCCACTGGAACTGGTCCTTGACTAAAAGTGCATTCCAGCCTTGCCTGGTGTGGAGTTCCCGCGAAGCGGAGCAGTGCCTCCTCCACGGCCTCGAACTCTTCTCGAGCGTCGCAAAGCTATGAAAAGACTTATGGCTCAACTCAGTGGACTTAAGCATGTGATTCTTCAACTGTTCGTAATGATACTACCAGCGGTATGTTAACGAAAGATGTTAACGAAAAATGCCAGTGTCCAGCGTTGCGAAGTTCAGACGTTGCAGTCGTTTCCAGCTGCCATCTTCAGGCTTCCTCTCCGGGGCTCAGACAGGCGTCTCCTCTGGAAACATCTCGAACAGGACGGCCTTCTGTGCTGTGCATGACAGAGTGCGGAAATCTGGTGTGGAGCTGGCCGGACATGCCCGGCTCTTCGCCTCGTGAACATCTTCCCAGACTTGCTCCGTGCCACCTTGGCGAGGCAATGAACATCGCCCGTCCATGGCCCATCATCCTTGCAGCTCGCTTGCAACCTCTACAATAGCATTTCGCCTGCTTCATCCAGCATCCTGACGGCATGCAACTCGCTTGGTGGATTGCCAGTTGCTTCCATTGAAAGAGGCGGCTGGGCGACCTGCAGCAATGATTAGCAATGCAGTGTGGGGTAGCATTTTGAGTGGTGGACGGGAGTCGAAGGGTTGGCGTGGCTGAACATGACTTCTGCCGAAAGCTCGGCGGCTACATGTGTCAAGCGTCGATGTGCTTCAATTCGTCAATATAGTTTGTGCTCCAAAGTGCTCCAACGCTGTGCCGGGTCTCGCAAGGGTTCCGCTGATGGGCTGGGCATGGTCCTTTCCGGCCTCCATTTCAGATGAGGAAGCCTTCTGCGCCTTTCAGGACGAGCCGAGCTCTCAGAAAACTACGCAGAAGCATACACAACTGCATGACTGTGCAGAGTCGACCAGGAGGTTACTTGCAACCATGTCAACGAAGCCTAGAGCCTAGGGCTCACACTGCTCGTCGCGCTCGCCGCTCATCATTTCGTGTTGAGGGTCGAAGTTGACAGCGCGGCATCGGGGCCTCGTTCTTCGTTTGTGCCTAGAAGATAATGTTGGATTATGCCTTTTTCGGGCCGTTCCGCAACGATGAACTCGGGAATCTCGTGTTGACATCCTGTTGGCCATGCTTCTATGCCTCTATGCGATGCGACATGCATGAAGGGCAGCTTTGGCGGGTCGTTGTCCGGCCCCCTGACTGCTGCTGCTGCTACTGGTGGTGGCAGTGATCTGATAGTAGTAACAGTAGCAGCAGGAGCAGTAGCAGTAGCAGTAGCAGTAGCAGTAGCAGTCGCAGTCGCAGTCGCAGTTGCAGTCGCAGTAGGAGTAGGAGTAGGAGTAGGAGTAGGAGTAGGAGGAGTAGTAGTAGTAGTAGCAGTAGTAGTAGTAGTAGTAGTTGTTGTTGTGGTAGTAGTAGTAGTAGTAGTAGTAGTAGTGGTAGTAGTAGTATAGTAGTATGCAGTAGTAGCAGCCGTACAAGCAGCAGTAACTGCAGTAATGGCAGTCGTCATCGTCGTCCTCGTCGAGTAT
>CAJNJA010065820.1:0-22896 GCA_905231915.1 Symbiodinium necroappetens
CAGGCAGGCAGGTAGGTAGGCAGGTTGGTTGTTCACAGTAAGTCATGCATGCATTGCATACACGTTTATGTGTATGTCTATCTACAGATGTTTATGTTTGCATGTATGGAACATGTATGTATGTATGGTATGTACTGTAATGTAATGTAATGTATGGTATGGTATGGTATGGTATGGTATGGTATGGTATGGTAAGGTATGTATGTATGTAGGTACGTATGGGTGTATTTACGCACATATCTTTTGTTAGGACAGCATGCCGGCCCTCCTGGAAGTTGGACAGTGTAACCTATCGCCTCGAGTCCCTGAGTCCCTGCTACGACAGTGAGAGGGCGGGAGGGGGGGTTTGGCAAGGGTTCCAAACAGGTGTTTCGAGGGTTTAGTTGATTAGGGTCTAGGGTTAGGGTTGAGGGCTTAAGTAGGGGTGTAGGGCCAAGTGTTCCTGCTTCGTGCCAAATTCATGCGAATCTGCCTCTGCGAACATTGAAGTACACTGAGCAAAAATTGCTAGCAGAGGGAAAATCATTATTGCTATCTGCAGCAACAAACTACGACTACCACTGTTCACCGCCACTATCACAACGACGGCGGCGACTGAGTGACTGACTGTGCAGCGGGAGCAGGCGCAGGAAGAACGGGAGAAGTAGTGGTGGAGGTGATGATGTTTGCGCTGCTAGCTGCTAGTCACTTCTCACGGAGCAGCAAGCGCTGACGTACCGAAGGTTGTAGTTGTAATTATCAGAAGCTAGTATTCCCGAAGCTGAAACCCCCAGAGCATGCCCTAACCTATTGAAGCCATACCACCACCCAGCCATGAAGCCCGAATATATAGTTTCAGACCAGGAAGTCGATCAAAGCCTACTTCTCCAGTGATGATGACTTCAATTGGAACTATGGCATTGCCTGCGCCGCATCAGGCGGGGCTCGGATGGAGACGCGAAGGATTAGGGAGTAGAGAGCTGGAGTTTGGGCACTCAGTGTTGTTTGGAGTTTAGCGTTCCGGCCAGAACGGGTAGAAATGCCATTCCTTGTTGTATTACAATCCCCAAACCCCATTGACTTGGCATTACAATCCCCAAACCCCTTTGGCTTGGGTGTAGGGTTTAGTGGGTACAGGGTCATTGAGTTTGCGGGATGGGTTTAGAATAGCAAAAAAACTGTGCATCTGCGGTTATTCGGGTGGTGCTTCTTCGTTCGATTGAAGTTGCGCTATCCCCTTATCGCCTTTTTAAAATCATACTTTGCTTACTTATTATACTATACATCCCAACACCACCTTCTAATCATGCCTATTCCTTAGCTCTGGGATCCAGCCTCTCGTCTCCTGGAACAACCAGCCAAAAGGCTGAACGCTCCTGAGCTGTCACTCTTAACTCGAAGCCCTCAACACATCCACTTTAGGATCGGAATAAATAGACATCATATTCCCTTATAGTCTGAAAACATACAGGAACAGTATACAGAACGTACCCCAGACCCTAATCCCTAAAAACCCCAAAGCCTAAACCCTAAACCCTAAACCCCAAGCCTAAACCCCAAAGCCTAAACCCTAAGACCTATATACCCTAAACCCTAAACCCTAAACCGCTATTCTTAGCTTCTTACCTTGAAGGCTCGGGTGTTGGCCCCATGTTTCGAGGAAGCTCTAAACCTCTCAAGACGTTCAGTCGAGACCTTCCACCCAAATCCTTCGGCCGAACCCCTATACTTAGGAGTTTTGTGTCGTTTTCTTATGACATAACTCCAGGGGGTTTAGTAGGAATACCATTTTTTATTCTGGTGCTAAGGGCGGCTAAGTATAAAGCCCGTCAACTCATTCCGAAAGCGCGTCCACAACGTAAGAAAAATCCCACTGCAAGCCCAACAACAAAGTCTAAAAGGCATGCCCGGTCTCTTTCTGACAGCCCATGTGAAGCCTTAGCCCTAGACCCCTCGTCCTGAACCCTAAACACCTATTTTGCCCGAAAGTCCAATAATTTTATCCTAGCTCTCTGAACCCTACACTCTAGCACATTTTCAGGTGGGTAGTTACCGTTATAGGAGCCTTATAGAAGGTCTATATACCTTATAGAAGCCCTATATACCCTAAACTCCCTACCAGACCCTGAACCCTAAACCCTTAAACAACAGAACTCCCTACAACAAAGAACCCTTTTCTGACGCCAGGGGACTACAAAGAAGGAAAGGAGGCGCTTCTTCAGCCATCTGGCGGCAACGGGGGTTTTCAGGGGCTACGGGTTCGTGATGTAGACGCCTGGTGAATAGAGCCCTTCTCGTCCAGGCTCCCGATCTTATAGGTATTATCGGATCCCTATTATTGTCTCTATCAATTGGGTCTATAAAAGTAAGTCTACAACAAGGCCCTACACTGTTTTGTGTGTTTCGACTTTCATGGTGTGTGTATACATGTTTGTGCGGTGCCTATTGCAATAAGGTGCCTACAGGTTCAGTTGGTTTGTTTTCTAGCCACGGCGTTGTCATGCTTTGAAGGGGTCCTTACGGTTGAACGTATAAATCACGACGAGACTTCATGCCTATGTCAAGAGTAGAGTCATAAGTACCCGAAGAGGACTTATCCTACTTATAAGTCTACTTAGAACCTACTTTCAACTTGGTTCGCTTTGAGATCTGTGTGGGGGTTATAGGGTTTCTGTCTGTTTGTTTCACGGTTAGCGACCCAAAGCCTAAACTTCAGGCTTTAGGGTTTAGGGCCCCCCAAGCCGAAACCCTCCCCCAGAAAGCCCAAGACACTTTGAGGAGCCTGAAGGTAGGACTCTTAATTCCGAAATCAGGATCCAGAACGAGAAGTACCGTACCGAGCCGCTTGGCTGCCCAAAGAAGGTACTGCATTCTGTATCTAGGCAGGGTTTGGAGATGTTGGGGTGTAATTACGGTGAGTGGACCAGGCTTACAATTGCGGTTCAGGGCGTTGGCTTTAGGGCTTATAGGGGTTGGTTTAAGGGTTTAGGCTTTTGGGGCCAGCGTTTCGATTGTTCACGACCTCTGACTCAGGGGCACCCTCTCCATCAGCATTTCTCCGGAGACAATACTGAATATTTGGCAACTCTAATCCCTCATAATCCCTGCATGTATACTTCTATAAAAATAACATACCCCAGCCCCTACAATTTGTTGTTGTACTGCCTTCTTACAGTCCCTATATAGTTATATAGCATGGTATACCTCAGGCCCTCTATGTGGTAATTGTAGATGGTCCCTGTGTAACATACGGCACAACATATCCCAGAACCCTGCTCTGATAATAAAGGCTCTGTGGTCTTGATTAGGGTTTAGGGTGCAGGGTTTAGGGTTTAGGGTTTAGGGTTTAAGGTTTAGGGTTTAGGGTTTAGGGATTAGGGTTTAGGGTTCAGGGTTTAGGGTTTAGGGGATGTGTTCTGAACTCTTTCGTCGATGGAAGGATGTTTGCTTAAGATGACATGGTCCTTGAACACTCGCTCTAGACCTATCCCGCAAAAGGTCCAAAGGACCGAACCATCAGATACTTGGACTTAGGACTTTGGTATATTTTTTTCTGCAGGCAGGTTAGTATGTTGGTGAGTATATGTGTTTTTCTCTAAATGCGGGTCCCTCTCGCGCCCCTTTTTTTTAATAGGGGTGCCGTACTATACTGGGGACCTAAAAGGGGACCCCCCCCAATTTAGAGAACTACTTCTCTTATATATATATATATATGAATGAATGTATGATACTTAGGTAAATTCGGACTCTCAGGGGATCTATATTCTGCAAGTGTTTCATTTTGAACACGAGCCTGGCTCAATACTCTACCGCACAAGGCGTGCATCTCTAGAAACCACAGTCACCGGAACTCATGGGTTTAGGGTTTGGGGTTTAGGGTTTTAGTGTTTTAGGGGTTAAGGTTTAGGGTTTAGGGTGGTATGTGCCGCAGAAGTGGAATAGGTTCTGCTGGATGAGC
The DNA here is from genome assembly GCA_905231915.1 of Symbiodinium necroappetens. NCBI lineage: Eukaryota > Dinophyceae > Suessiales > Symbiodiniaceae > Symbiodinium > Symbiodinium necroappetens. The sequence continues at coordinate 3,938 of CAJNJA010065820.1, forward strand.
TGGCTATCCCGCTGCCACATCATGAGCAACGAGCCTAATCGCGCCTGGGAAATGTACGTCCGCAGCCTGCCTGAACTTAGTTGGAACCGTGGGTGTAGTCAGAAAGATCTCTGATCAAGAAACCCCGGCCCTATGTATAACCCCAATATGAGGAAGACCCAAGGTTTGTTAATTGGGTTCCTGTTATATTATTCTGTTCTTTCAGAGAACATGGCAGGAGATACATTGATGGCTGAGCTTGCTTCGGGGTTCAGTTGCGATAGAAAAACCTACCCAAAGGGTTCATTGCCTGAAGACAGATTTGAGTTCAGGCCTGCATGTAGTAATTAAAGGCTCAAGAACAGGAAGTCTCCACTTAAGCAAACCGATGATGAATTTCGAACAGGTTGCAGTTGACAGTGGTTCAACCCGAGAGTTGGCAACAACGAGTTTCCCGGTAGGTATCGCCTGTAATGTAAGGGCACTACTAACACAACTAGCAGAGGCCATCATCAGAGCCACATGGTCCACATCCTACATATACCCGAAAATCACCATAGTACTGCTCTGGACTATGAACTCACTAGGTTTAGAGCAACGGCCGTGTATGGTAAGGAATGGATACCAGCAACGAGTCGTTCAACTTGCTTCACCTCATAGTGGCTCGGCGCGTCGCGCTGGATGGCTCTACGGTTTGTGCTTTATGGTTTCAAGCTTACTATAGGGGCCTGAGTATTTACTGCGATACTATTTTGGGGGCTCCTTATTTCTGGTATAGTCTACTATACCCCCAAAACCCTATTCTAATTGCTAAGGCCCCTGCATTACGGTTGTGCAGGGTTTTGGGAGCCAGGGTCACAGTTCCTGAGTGTCTCGACCGTTTGGGGGCACAGAGTTCTTCTTGCGGACTTAGGCTCATGGCGGATATCCCACAAGCCCCTAAGGGTCCAAAGGACCTAATAATCGTGTATGTACTTGGGTTACGGATAGTAGTTTTGCAGATTAGTTTTCAGAAGAGTATATGATTATTAGGTACTTGGACCCTTCGGGAGCCGAGCCACAGGGTCTTAAGTACCTACATGGAAGAAAGTTGGGTTTCAACTGTAGGAAGTAGCATTATGGTCTGGGTAAGCATCCCCATGTATGATATAGGTCGTAGTAGGACCCTTTGAGTACGTCGAAGACCCTCCCCTCACCAGTAGTTGCGGGCTCTCAAGTTTTGGCATGGAGCCGTGATTTAAAAGTTCATGGGTCTGAGGCTTTGGGTGCACGGATTCGGGTTTGGGGCTCGTTTAGTCAACGGTTTGAGGCTTTAAAATTGGTTGCAAGATACAACTTCTATCAAATCTGTTTGAGGATTACTAGAAATGGAAGGTCAGGTTTCGATATCCCCAGGTAAACTCGAAGCTCTTTGGATCCTTAGATATGAAACCAGGGCCTTTCCAGCACTCAAACAAGAAACCGCAGACCGGACCTGCGATAAAGAGGTTCCACTTGTATCATCCTATACAATAGTCCTTATGTAGCTGCATTGCAAAGTACCCCGGAAACCTTAAACTACTGTTGATGATATAAATCCTGCATTACCTTAAGGACCCTAAACTATGGGAATTATGATACATTCCTTACTATGGGTACTGCGGGATTTGTATCATCAACCGTATTGTCCATTTCCAGGCTTCAAAGCCTAGCTTTCTTCCTAATAAACCCCGTTTGACCACCCTATACCTTGAACTATTGAGTCTAACACATAAACCCTGAACCCTAATCCCTAAACCTTACCTCTACACCTTAGGCCCTCAACCCTAAACCCTAGCCCCTAAATTTGAAACCTTACCTCTACACAATAGGCCCTAAACCCCTCAAAGGGCAGACGTTGAAGGCGCCAAAGCCACGAATTCCCACACTCTCTCCTCGAATCCTTAAGTGCCCATGGGGTGTCGGAGGGTTTAGGGTTTAGGGCAGCTAGGGTTTAGGGTTGTGATCCCCAGCACGTCGGAATATGCATTAAGGGCGATCCGTCCGGACACCTCCCATAACTTTTTACTTTCAGTGCTTGAGGGTACTGATGGTCCCTCTTGCGGGCTTCTACTTTCCGATTCGTGTAGTTTGTTTGTGATAGGAGTGTTTGTCGGGTATGGTACGAGTTTTTAATAAGGTTTCTCTAGATTGCTGGTTGTAATCACTGTATAGGCTTTGTAGGATTAAGGGTGGGGTTTCCAGTGTTTAAGACTTGTATTAGGAGTTCCGATCAAGCGCCGATGACCCAAGGGTCGTGGGCCCTAAACCCCTAAACCCCTAAACCACTAAACCCCTTAAACCCTAAACCCTAAATCCGAAACCCCTTGGGTGTTGGGCCACAGGTGCGGATTGAGGGCTCACGCTTTTTATCCCAGTGCCACTGTTGCTATAGAATCCGAAACCTTTCCAAGCCCTGAGCACTGAGTTTTGGCAGTTGCCAGAATAAGAGGTTGAGTTCCTTGGCATAAATCCAGAGACTCTCCTTAAGGGCGGTGGTGTAGTAGCTGGGGTTATCTGAAACACGAGGCACAGGCCGACCCTATGTCCCCAACCCCAAATCTCTAAACCCTTCAAACCCTAAGCCTTAAGGCCATGAATGCAACGGTTCGGTTCATTACCTTTCTTTGTAAACCCAGGCCAATGATTGCTATAAGATGGGCCAGTTCTACTACGCTTGCAAAGCCTTCGACGTGCTGGAGAGGTTAGATCCGGATCCCGAGCTCCTTGCCTTAGGGTTTGAGGTTTTTGGGTTTTTGGGTTTAGGCTTTAGGGTTTGAGGTTTGAGGTTTTTGGGTTTTGGGGTTTAGGGTTTATACCTGTAGCCGGAAAGACCTACCTTTTTAGGGGTTCCTTTTTATGGTTTAGGTCTTTTCTGTGCCAGGTAGGGCTAAGAGTTTAAGGTTTAGGGTTTGGGGTTTAGGGTGTTGTGCAGGTTTAGGGGTTGAGAATTATACTAGGGACTACAAGGGGGCCTGCACATGAGGTCAGGAGAGCTTTGGATTTGGAGGTTTGTGCTCTAACGTTGTGTTTCGAAGCAGGATGTAATTGGCCTTGCACCTTCATGATGATCTACAGGGTTTGGCATGGATGACCGTGTACATGTGATTCTGGAAAAGCAACAGGGCAATGCACATCATTAACGACCCATGCTGAGAGATGTATAAGGTAGGAGCCTTAATGATTAGGACAGGGTTCCCGAGGTTCCTCCATGCAACAAAAGTAGAAGATGCTCCAAACCCGATGACAATTGACAATGGTTAAGGCTTCGTTTCTGTCGAAGTTTGATTGGTGATCTTTGCCCGTTTACCCAGACCGTCCAAGCAACTAACGTATAGCAGCGTACCTATAGTCTCCAATATAGTTGAAGTGTATGGCTAAACCAATTTCTATAAACCCTAAAATCGTAGAACTCTAAACTCTCCCCTCCCCCAGAACCTGAACCCAAAACTCAAAGCCTTAATTGATCCCATAATCCCGGAACGCAAGCATCCGAGCACTGTGCCCCAAACCCTGTACCAACCTAGCGCACCCCGCCTCCCTCAACAAATGCCAGACACATATAAAGGCCCTCCGCAAACGACGTTTGTGGCGTAGGGTTTAGGGTTCCCCTAAACCCTGAACCCTGGACCCAAAACCCTAAACCCCTAAGCCCTGAACATTAAACCCCAAACCCTATAACTCCCATAACCCTATAACGCTAAACCCTAAAACCCTAAACCCTAAACCCCACTTAGACTTATGTAGGGCTTACAAGGGCTGAGAAGCCTCAGGTTCTAAACCCTATAACCCTATAACCCTAAGCCCTAAACCCACCCCGCTTCGGGCTTAAAGGGCCTGACGAAGCCTCAGGTTCTGGGAAGGCAAGCGCGGCGCCGCCGTTGGCATCCTCCAGCGCTGTGCGGCCGGCAAGGAGTCCACGGACAAGCTCCAGGACGGCCTTTTTGGAGGTCTGGGATTTAGGGGTCTTATAGGGTGTCTAGGGGTCTTATAGGGTGTCTAGGGGTCTTATAGGGTGTCTAGGGGTCTTATAGGGTGTCTAGGGGTCTTATAGGGTGTCTAGGCGTCTTATAGGACAAGCTCCAGGACCTTAACGACGATCTTTTGCTGGGATTTTGGGGTTTAGAGCCATTTAGGGTTTAGGGTTTAGGGTCTTATAGGGTTTAGGGTCTGGGGTCTTATAGGATTTAGGGTTTAGGAGTTTAGGGTTTAGGGTCTGGGGTCTTTTGAAGTTTAGGGTTTAGGGGTTTAGGGTTTGGGGTTTAGGGTCTGGGGTCGTATAGGGTTTAGAAGAGGCTTAGTTCTTATGTTCAGAAGGGGGTTTCAAAGTTTACAACCCTAAACCCTAAATCCTAAAACCCTTAACCCTTAAACCCTCAAACCCCAAACCCTAAACCCTAAACCCTGTAGGAGCCTCTGAAAGGCCTTTCATGAGCCTTCTGCCGAGCTTCGTGGATTCCTTATTCCTCTCTTGAATTGTAAAGCCCAAAACCCTACTCTCATCCTTCAGGCACCTTTTCTTAGGACGGTGTCAGGTGGCGGGCTTCGGGCTTTGGGGTTGGATAGGTGTAATACATAGTGGCCTCGATACTTACCAGTACACTATTCTTTTCTAGAGGGGGTACCTAGAGTATACTCTGCCCCAAAACCATATTCCAACTAAGCCCTAAACCCTATACCCTCATAGCGGCCCTTATCGAACCTTCTAAGGATCCCTTTAAAGGAACCCTACTCTAATTATTAAGGCCCCGATATTAGGTTTGGATTTGGGGGTTTGAAGTTGCGGCCGGGGACTCCCAACAGGTCCAGAGAACCCTTACGGCTCACTGGATTAGGGTGTAAGGTTTAGGGTATATGTGGTTTAGGGTTTAGGGTTTAGGGTTTAGGGTGTAAGGTTTAGGGCATATGTGGCATATGAGTGCCGCTGCATTCACAAAGAAATTTGTAAGACTAAGTTATCCACTTTTGGAGCGGTAGTGAGAGTTTCTCGCACCGCCCGAAACCTTACACCCAAGATGCCTATACCCTCATAGTAGCCCTTAAAAGGACCCTTTAAGGATCCCTTGAATTAAAGGACCCCAAGTCTAATTTTTAAGGCCCCCAATCCCAAACGTTGACCCCCCCAACCTCAGCTCATGTCCCTGCGCCCGAAATCCTCAGCGAAATGATCGCTACTACTTATTGTGTTGTGTTTAATGTCTCTTTTGTTGTGATTCTTGTGATGAGATTCTTATCGCTGGTGTTCCTACACCTTAAACCTACTATGATATTCTTATCGGCGGTGTTCCTACACCTTAAACTACCCTAAACCCTAAACCCTCACTAAACGCCTAAACCTCCGTTCTCCCTAGGCCCTCCGAGCCTGAAGTTCCTGAAGCCCTACACCTTAAGGGTTCCTCTTAAGGGTTCCTTTTAAGGGTTCCTTTTAAGGGTTCCATTTAAGGGTTCCTTTTAAGGGCTCCTTTTAAGGGCTCCTTTAAGTGCTCTACCCTCCACTTGGACGTACCTTAAACTGGGATTCTAAGTAGTGTTACAAGTGCATCGTTGCCTTATTTGCAACCCTAGCCATCATCCTTACATCCTTATGGGTTACTGGGTCCCTGAAGCCCTAAGGCTCTCAAACCCTAAGCCCTAAACCCCTAAGCCTACATCCCTGAGCCCTAAAGCCCTAAACCCTAAAGCCCTGAACCCTACAGCCTAAAAACTCTTGCGACTTAGTCCCATGAGCCTCCAAGTACTCTTTGAGTCTAGGACATGTTCAGGTGGGTAGTTACCGTTATAGGAGCGTTATAGTATTATAGACGGTCTATATACCTTACAGAAGCCCTACATACCCCAAACTCCCCACCTGTAGTTTCCTTTAGTTGAGGAAGTGGTCCACCTGCTGCGGAATTCCAGCAACCCTCAGGCCGACCTTGGTTTTGAGAACTAAAGGGGCTCCTTCCCTTCCTTTAAAGGGTCCAAAGTGGTAGAATGTAGGGTTTCTATATTGCGGATGACTATGATGATTTGGGAAAGTATCCCCCATAACAGTACCTAGGAGCCTTTAGGTGTTGGGGTTTAGCCGTGATTGTGGGGGATCTGAGGTGGACTACATCATCACGCGGATCAAGAAGTGGGCCAAAGATAATCGCGTGAAGCTGGATTGATGTGAAGAAGGGGCAGGGTGAGGAGTCCCCCCCAAAGTCGGGGGAGGACCCTTCCCATGGAAGTCTTGTGCCTTGTGGTAGAGCTACTCAAGCACTCTACTCGACCCCTTGTAAGCACTGTATAGCCTAAAGCCTAAAAATCCTATAACCCGAAAACAAAGGGAAGCCTTTAAAGCAATCCAGGAGGCAGAAACCCCAAAACCGCTAAGCTGAAAGTCCAAACTCCTAAGACGTAGACACGAAGCTCTGAACCCTACCACCATATCATATCGGGGTCTGACGTGAAGTATTCCTTTGTATAATGTTTTAAGGAAAGCCACTATGGGCCTGGTATGGCCATGATCTGACACAACATTCTATCCCAGAACGCCCGTCTGATTATTGAGGCCCCTCTATGTCAAACTTTGCAGCTATAGCCTCCGGCACAGATCATCCAGGTCTCACCAGCAACTCTATATCTGGGCTTCAGCCACCTTTCTGCACACTTCCATAATGTGAAGCTACACACAATACTACGTTCTCAGCGTTGAAGAGTCAGGTGTACATGTATGTAGTTGAAAAAAGGCGAAGATAGAATGCAGAGCCATCCGCCTGACTGAGCCCTTTTGCATGCCAGTGAATGCCGAAAGCTGCACTTGGATCCAGGAGAAACAATCCTAGCATCGGAGAGAGGCCCTTTCCGAAGGAAAGGGCTGTAGGGTTTAGGTTTTAGGGTTTAGGGTTTTAGGGACTTAAGGACCACCGAGACGCTGACTCTTGAATCCCGAACTCTGGCCCTAAGCCCAAATAGCCTTCAGGCACGGTTTTCCGATGAATTTGTCAAGTTTGTTCATCAACTAGGACCAACTCGGAACGCCCGAGGCCAACGACCTCAGGTGATAATACAAATAGCTGATTTGTTGCATGGGCTTAGTGCCAAGTGAAGACGTCTTTAGTACTTGCGGCAATTTAAGCTTTACGGTTTTGTGATTTGAGGTTGGTCCCCTCGATTCCCGAATCCCAGGCAAAACGCTTTTAAACCACGTGTGCAACTCCAGATAAGACCCCGTAATAAGTAGGCCCTAAAGCGAGTGGAAGAAGACATGAGCAAGCTAGCAGGCCCCCGGCTGAGCAACCCGGACTCGGACCCTTACCAAGTTTTCCCGTATTTCAGGGTCCCTCATGAAGACAACATGCTTATGAGAGCTGTAACTCTCATCTAGGTTAGGGAGAAAACTCGGCCATGAAGCACGTAAGGATTTTGGGAATCTCCGAGAGGGGTGGATGCGAACCATTTTTGATGGTGAGCGCGCCGAACCGCACCGGAGATATCTTCAAGTCTTGCACTAATTAATATGCACCCTAGACCCGACCGCATATAGGTATCATGATGACGGTGAAGAAGATGAAGACGATTATGGTGATGACGATTCTAACGTTGCTGATTAAAGATGATGTCGATGAGCCTGACCTGCTTTTTCTGTAGCATTTGCAGTGTAGCTATCAAAGTCTGCGCCGTGGTTAGATGTGACAAGCGGGTTCCAGATCGTTTCCTTCAGATTCAGAGGTCTGATTATGTCAGAGCGCCCGAAACCAAAGGCACAACTATTCTGCTATTCTATTGCGCACTCAAACTTCTGGCGTTCCATCTCACCTACCACGCAGCCATGGCTCGCGGTTGCCCGGCGCTGTGCACACTTCTGGTGGTGCTGGGCGCTTGTGGTGCGTTCTCTGGAAGCTTTGTGACAGGATGGTCTTTCCACCAGAGCTTATTTCCTTGTCCTCTCCTGCGTAGGTATCGTGAACCACGGATTTCCTTTTGGGACAGGTCCTTGCGAGAAGAAGGATCTCCCTCTTAAGGGGCTGCCATCAATGATAGTTGGGTGACCCAGTTGGGTGGGCATTTTGTGTAGCAAGTCATGATGGCAAGGGAATAGCTATGTCATCAGGACTGCGAATTCGGAGCCCAATGTTCAATGAGCAGCAGTAGGTAGTTCGCTTGCAAAGTACAGCAGGAGGTATTTGGGGTTTAGAAGGGCAAACATCGGGTTGAATTACCCACAAGAGGGTACTGGAACCCTAAACCCTCAACCGCAAAACTCGAAATCTCGAAAAATAATCCCTCAAGACTAAAACCCCTAAACCCGAAGGCTCCCAGCCTCAAAAGTGCGCCGATGAATGCATTCGGCGAGGACGTTTGCCTGGCTGTTCGCCACCTGCCCGTGTCGAGGTCAGGATTTAACTTTGGAGGGTCCCAGTTCCCAACCATGATAATTTTTAGGGTTTAGGGTGTAGGGTAATTCTGAGGTTTTGGTTCGGGGTTTAAAGCAGTTTTGGCTGACTCAAGTTGAAGACTAAGTCGAAAGGGCTTCTATCGAGCATCCATGTACCTGCTCTTTGTGGCTGTAATCGTCAGTATCGTTACAACCGCCCTTTCGCGGGTTTTTTGTTGCACACGTCCATGCTGGCAGATTAAACGCTACCCCCTAAACCCCTAAACCCTAGTGTATGCCCGTCTTTGGGTAGGCGCGCTTTGGAGAAAGGGGCGTCATTGCACCAAAAAAAACCTAAACCCTAAACCCCTATCGGAATCATCGCGAGGTCTCCGCCTCTGCCCTGAGGCTTTGCTTGTCAGCACTTGGTGTCATATATAGAACTCATGCCCGGTACTCGGTAGTGTACTCTAGCCACGGATTCCAATACATGTCGCGCAACTCTCCAAACTGGCATGTCGGAAGCCTCGCCCTAAGGGTCCATGTACTTACCCAAATAGCATATAAAGTTGGCCCCAAAGTACCTACATAGGGACTACTTTAAGGCCAAAGTATATACTAGGGGACCCTTAGGGTCACAGAACACCCAGAACCCAAGGGGTCTCGGGCTAGCATATGGGATCGTCACGGACCTGGGCTAGTCCATACACTGTGCGGCTGTCCCTAAGCACAAGCTAAGTGTTCAAGTAAGTTGCTCCATTCACGAACTGCGCACAAGCAGTATCTCAGAACTCAAAATCATGAAGCTACTGCAGAATCTCCTTCTAAGGGCAACAGATCTTTGAACCCTGCGTTTGCGGGTCAGGACTCAGGGTTTGTGTTCGGGGTCTAATGCTTCGTCTGTTGGGGTTTAGGTTTGTCTCAAACCCTGACCCCTAAACCCTAAACCCTCTAGAAATGTTGTGGCCACCTCTATCGTAGTGTTTTGGGTGTTGGGTTTCGAGTCTTAGGAGGTTCAGGGTTTAGGGTAGTGTGCCGTATAGGAAATTCTATACCCATAGGCCCCCAAGTAGTTCCGTTTTGGGATTACGTTACAGGATTCTAAATATACATAAACCATAGAAAGGAACTACTCAGGGGCCTATGGGTAAGGATTGCTTCACCCATTCGGAAGATTCGGAAGGCACAGACAAGGCGAGCTTCCGATGGCGACAGGACGAGCCGGCGAGGCTTTCTAGCCCCTTGCGGCTGCAATGAATCACGGTTTCGGGTTTAGGGTGTTGGGGACCCTAAACCCTAAACCCCTAAACCCCCTAAATCCCTAAACCCTAAACTCCCTAAACCCCTAAACTCCCTAAACCCCTAAACCCTAAATCCAATGAAGCAGGGTGTGGGTTCGAGGCTTTTGGCTGCAGGGTCTACTTAGTTCCCCAATTACCCACCGATTAAACTTTTTGGGTTCTTAGAATTTACAGGTTTAGGGTGTAGGGTTTAGGGTTAGTAGTAATCTGAAAGTTTAACCGTTTATTTCCCTGGATTCTTGGAAAAGTAAGTCTAGGCTGTAGGATTCAGGATTTGGTGTTGTTTAGGGCTTGGCTTAGCTTCAGGGTTTAGGGTTTGTCGGCTTAGCTTCCCAGATCTTCAGATTCAGCAGGTAAAACCTCCTCAACCTGAAAATTTCAGGGTGTAGGGGTCGAGGGTTTAGTTAGGGTTTAGGGGTTGAGGGGTTAGGGGTTTAGGGGTCTAGGGGTTTGGGGTTTAGGGTTGAGGGTATCCACGCGATCATTGCCGAATACCTGAGCAAGTAGCAATACTACTGCTTAGGCTTCCTAGTTATATCTGTTGCAGCTGGAAGCCCGATACTTACATTGCTTGCAGTAACTAGGCTGCTACAATCCCAGCATGGCAGCCTGGACACGAAAAGTCAGTTACATACATTCATGCATGCATGCATGCATGCATACATACATACATACATACACACATAGGTACATACACACACGCACATACACATACGCATACGCATACGCATACGCATACACATACACATACACATACACATACACATACACAGTCACATACACATACACATACACATACACATACACATACACATACATACACATACGTACACATACATACACATACATACACATACATACACATACATACCTACACGTACATACATACACATACATACACATACATACACTTACATACACATACATACACATACATACACATACATACATATACATACATATACATACATACATACATACATACATACATACATACATACATAAGAACGAACACAAAAGTACCAATGAATAACCAGTGAGATAAGTATGCAATATGTGCATACAAAGAGATCTATCTACATAGTATGTATATATGTATGTATGTATGTATGTATGTATGTATGTATGTATGTATGTGTGTATGTATGTATGTATGTATGTATGTATGTATGTATGTTCGTTCATGTACAAGTGTATGCAGAAGTACTTGCTGATTCCTCTATCGATTTCTGCGTGCAGAGATGCATTTGTCTGCCCTTGTAAATAAACTTCAACGCCCCAACATTTAATCACTCTTTACAGTGCTGCCTGCCAGCATGTAGGGATACTGGCTCTTTATAGGGACCATAAAATATTTACCGTGATAGGGCTGAACGGTTAAACAGTAGATGAAAGCTTTTCTGCCGGTCTGCCGCAGCTGTTGCAGCTCATCCACAGCCATCTCTCTTGTTCTGCTGCCAAGTCCATCGCTATGTCGCCCGCCTGGCGCATCCTCATGTGTTCGCAGGTTCCTGTACTCCTCTGTGCCCTGCGGCAGGCACAAGAAGCTGAGCATGGAAGCGCAGCGCTGCAGTCAGAGGTGTCGGGTGACCAGTCAAAGTGGACTCAGTGCTGCGTCACACAGGACACTGGGAACATCGCAATCAAAAGCCACACTTTCCGTCAAGACGCAGTGGAGATCCTCGGAAACATTACCTACGCCGGTGCTTACGGCTGGAAAGATGGATTCAATATTTACCCTTACAAGGAGCACTGCCTTCATGCCCTGCAACTTGATATTTGTCCGATGGTGCAACAGACTCTGTTCGATGATTTCGGAGTCTTTAAAAGTTACGCCAGAGTGATCGAGATGATCCGCGCCTTCGACGCCAAGCACCATTTCAAGACGGAGTCTTATTGGTTGCGTGCACCAGCATGTCCTGACGGCATGGAATCAGCCACAGATGCGGACCGATGCACACAGGATCTAGAGTCTTTCCTGCAGTTCCTACGTGTTTTCAAGACTTCGATGGAACGGGCCATGCAAAGTTAGACTCCACGTGGCGGAAACAAAGGCTGTCGGGGCTACTTTCAGCAGCGTTCATCAGCTCATCATCAATCCAAACTTTAGGCAAACCATGAGCACCAACACCTCCGAACCCTAAAGCCTAAACCTTAAACCCTAAACCCTAATCCGAACACCACTTCATCCCAAGGTTGCCCAGAGACTCCAATGCCACTTTAACCCTAAACCCTAAACCCCTAAACCCCTAAACCCTAAACCCTAAATCCTTCAGAAGAGAAGACCCTCTATGATCCACAGCATCGTCTGAAGAGCTGGGGTCCCAAACATTCCAAAAATTCCCGTTTTTAGGAATGTACCTATCCTAAACCCTAAACCCCTAAACCCCTAAATCCTAAACCCTAAATCCTAAACCGAACTTCGAGCCTTCGGTCATGAAGTCGCTAGTATCAGTTTAGGGTTTAGGGTGCATGTTGAGACTCAGGGGCTTAGGGGGGGTTAGGGTTTTAGGGTTTTGGGGTTTTATTGTTTAGGGTTTTGGGTTTTAGGGTTTAGGGTTGATGAGATAAGCCCTGCATTACGCATAAGGAACATACCATAATTCCCGTAGTTTAACACCCTTAAGGTAATGCAGGATTTATATCATCAACAATATGGTTCAGTTCTCTAGTAGGGTGAACACGAAGATCTTCCAACGATGATAGTTGGTACCTGATGAACACGAACATCTTCTAACGAAGATAGTTGGTACTTGTTTGAAGATGAGGCTGGCGCTGTGATGTTGTTGCTGATTTCTCGTATGTTGAGCAAGCGTAACTGTTTAAAGTGATGCGAAACCTTAAGTACTAAACCCTAACCTTAAAACCATGAAGACTGTTGAAGACCTGTCTCATCACGCTGATGATGAAAGCATTGAGCCTTTCCCTGGAATTTTAGGGCTTAGGTTTTAGAAGGCCCCACTTCATCTAGGAATCTAGGACATTTTCAAGTGGGTAATTGACCACAGTTATAGGAGGCTTATAGAAGGTCTATGTACCTTATAGGAGCCTTATAGAAGCCCTATATACCCTAAACTCCCCACCTGTAGTGTCCTTTTAAGATTGAGGAGACAATTACGAATCCGTCGCCAGCAACAGCCGTCGTTGGCATCCTGACCTTGCTGCCCCCTGACCAGAACTGGCTCGGCTTCGTGCCTAAACCCTTCCCATAGGCTCCATAGTAGTTCCTTTTTGGGGGTTGCCTTAGAGGGTCTTAATTATGAACCACAAAAAGGAACTACAATGGAGCCTAAACCCTAAACCCTCATGGAGCTGTGTAGCCCTAAGGGTCCATGTACCCTACATAGAGATCCTTTGGGCCTTATAAAGTAGTTCCTTTATATTATAGGTACCTTGGGGGCCAAAGTATATGCATTTTGGGTACATGGACCCTTCTAAGGTCGATTTTATAGGGGCTCAGAGGGTTTCTAAAGGTTCTATAGGGGCTCACAGGGGTTTAGGGTTTAGGGTTATGGTTGTGTTGGGATCTAGGCATTTTTCAGCTCGGCAGGTATAATTGTGTGCGCCAAGTTCGGCCCTGAACCCCAAACCCGACACAAACCCTAAAAGCCCTAAGCATTCCCTAAACCCTAAAGCCCTGAAGCCCCAAAAGCCGAAAGCCCCCAACCCAAAGCCCGAAGTAGGCAACGAGGATCTTCAGATGAAACCCTCAATTGCTGCAACATCCCAGTGACTCCAGGCTTTCGACCGAAGTTGTATGAGTAGTTCTCCAAATTATGATGCCTGTGAAGGGGACCCCAAATTAGAGAACCGCCTGTATAGACACTGGGAACGAGAAGTCTGAGAGCTAATGGTTTCAACTTGCCGTCCTGAACTCTGAGTACCCTTACTTAGGGTCCATGTACGCAAATAGCATATGCTTTGGCCTTAAAGTATTCCCTACATGGGTACTTCGGGGCCAAAGCATACTATTTGGGCACATGGACTCATGGGAGTAGTTCTTACCCTCCTTCCTGCGCAGGCTTTTTTAGGGATTTGGGCAGCACATGCCGGATGGCTTCAAGCTTTACGGTTTTGGAGTGTTCGGGGTTTCGTCTTGAGGGCCTCGTCTACCCTAACCTCTGCTTTCTCAGCGGATCCACAGTCTTGCGAAGCTGGCAGGGTAAATTACAAACAGGAACGCCCAAAAGGTGTCCCACATGATCCTTCGAAAAGGTTTTTGGGCGGTATCTGCGATAATTATGTTTTTTAGCACATAGCATAACCCTAAGACTCCAAATAGCCCAAAGTAGGTACTATTTATACACATTAGACCCCAAAGTGGGTACTACTTGTATACTTGGAGTCTTAGGGTAAGTACATGCAGGAACCTTCAGGCTACTATTGGTAACTCTTCGGGCTCCCACATTACTAGTGTACAGTTCAACATGGGCTCTTCTGAAAGGTTTCAATCTCCCTAAGGGTCCATGTACCCAAATAGCATATACTTTGGCCCCAAAGTACCTATATAGGGACTACTTTAAGGCCGAAGTATATACTATTTGGGTACATGGACCCTTAGGGTCTTGTGCTTGCTTGTATGCGTCTAGAGGGCTTCTCCCGGCGTGTACCAAAAATTCCAGAGACTCCCCTCAACCCGAAACCCGTGAAAGCACCCTAAACCGTAAAACTCTTAAATTCCTAAAGTATACCCTAGATGCTAAACCCATGTTTCCGAAATCTCGAGTCCGTTTTCTGGCAAGTAATGCTTTACGCGTATGTTGTTTTCGAACGAGGCTGTTTTGTAAAGTCTCCGGGTTTGAGTTGCTTTTTATGCGTTTTTGTTTGCCGAAAGCTTGAGTGTGTTACTGCGTTGTGAATGCTTTCCGGAAAAAGCACACTTCTAAACTCCTAAACCCTAATCCCTGAACTCATACCACTGTACCCAGTCCCTAAACCAATCCCTAAACCCTAAAAACCCTATAAACACCAATTCCTAAATCTAAAAATCCGATAAACCCCAATCCCTAAAGCCTAAAAGCCCTATAAACCCCAATCCCTAAACCCAAAAGAGCCCCTCATTCCTAGACGAACTCCAAGCTGAACTAACTCTGTCAAAGAACTCCAGAGACCCCCAAGAAACCTTTAGGGTTTAGGGTTTAGGGTGTTGTCGGCCCGGACTCGCGCACTTTTTAGGGTTCCCTATTGAAAGTTTAGGGGTTTAGGGTTTAAGGTTCCCTGATACCCAAGCAGATATACTTGGCCTCAAAAGAGTCCCTATTTAGAGTTTAGGGTTTAGGGTTTAGTTAGGGTTTAGGGTTTAATTTGGGTTTAGGGTTAAATTAGGGTTTAGGGCTTAATTAGGGTTTAGGGTTTAGGGTTTAGGGGCCAAAGTATATTTAATTTGGTACATGGACCCTTAATAGGGGTTCAGGGTTTAGGGGTTTAGAAGCGCCGCATTTTTTTTCGCCAGGATCGTTTACGTTCTCACGCGCGAGGAGAAGGTTGGTCTGATGAACCCCAAAATCGACGCCAAAATTCTACCTTAAGGCTCCTAAGGGTTTTAGGGTTTAGGGATTTAGGGTTTAGGGGTTAGGGTTTTAGGGTTTAGGGATTTAGGGTATAGGGTTTAGGGTTTAAGGCTCCTAAGAGGGTCTTGGGCTTTCTGGGGGAGGGTTTCGGCTTTGAGGGCTAGGGTCTGGGATCTCACTACAAGGGTCCAGGAGCCTTGGGGTGATGAACCCCAAAATCGACGCCAAAATTCTACTCCTAGGCCCCAACGCAGTAAGCCCTAAACTCCAGAAGCCTAAAGCCCCACAAATCCTAAAGTCGAAACCCTAAAGCCTAAGCCCCAAAAAAGCCGAGTCTTTCGGGGGGTCCGACATAGCAGATGTAAAGGAAATTAATCTGAGATTGATCTTTTGGGGCTCAGGGCTTTAGGATATTTTGAGGTTTTAAGGTTTTCAGGGTTTGGGGGTTTAGGGCTTAGGCTTTAGGGCTTATCTGTCGGGAGTTCAGTGACCTCTTTATGCTTCTTTGATTCAGGATGAGGGTAGGATCTGTGTGTGTGTGTGCTTCGGTCTTCTGGGAGGCAAGATGGTACACATGTGAGGACGTTAGTGATTCAGGTTACGATGGGTCTGCCATTGGGTGGATGGGGCGGATGGCTTTAGGGTTCCACGGTTGACTGTAAGTGGGAGGGCCGTTGTTGGGTTCTGCAGGGTTTCGGCTGTGCCCCCGGAGCTTCGACAAATGGCACTGTACTACTCTTCAAAAATTTTGCACCAACACCCATGTACTTACTTATTATGGTGATCCCATGAACCCTGTGTAAGGAGCTTCGTAGAGACTCCAATATCCCTTAATTCAGGAATATGCCTCAAATTATACTAGGAATCCGATAAGATTTAGGGCTTTCTTCCTTGATTGAGGGATATTGGAGTCTCTGGGTTCGTAGAACCATATACTTACAGACCCACGGAAACCCTGGATTCAGCACAGCTCCGGCAGAATCTAAGCCCTAAATCTGTTGAATCGTTGGTAGTGGCACTGAGGCCCAAATCGCCATAGCAGTGAATGCAGGGTTTAGGGGTTAGCACGGGTGAAGGGTTTAAAGTTTAGGGCTTAGGGAAACGGCGTACAGATTGCCCGCAAATGCCAGGCCAGAAAGGGCAAAGTCTGTCTGCGGCTGAGCTGGTGGATCCATTACTATCATCACCATCGTCACCTCTGCATCATCGCCGTGCTCAACACGTTCGCTTACATTGCTCTCAAACTTCATCATCATTATCATCCCGATGCTATTTAACTTGAAGCCTAAACCCTGCGTAGTGTCCTGAAGGCTCTAACCCCTAAGCCATAAACAGCAAGACCCTCTCAGATCTGCTGTCTCGTGATTCCGTCCGAAGACAACCCGAAAGCCTGCAAGTGCGAAGCTTAAACTGAATGGTGTTTAAGTTTTCTCTGAATATAAGTGTCTAATGGTATAATGGCATTGCTTTAATAATCCCCACCCCCCTCCCCTTGGTTGATTTCAGGCCCAGGCATTGAGGGGGTTTCGAGCACTACTACGCTTTCTCTTCGACTCTGACAGCGCTGACAAAAGGGCCTCAAGTGTTCCCTTACCCAAAGGGTCCAGGTACTGCTATGGGGGATACCTTCCCAAATCATAATAGTAATTCCTAAGATAGAAACCCTACATTCTACTATATGGGGACTTCGGACCCTTTGGGTTTATAGGGACCATGGACGGGATTATTATTGAGTTCCCGGGAACAGGCTTTATAATTTCGGAGGAGCGGGGGTCGACAATTGAGTTCCGAGAGTCGAGTTTAATGCTTGAGGGAGGATTCTAAACATCAAGTCTAGCAAATGAGAAGTTCTCTAAATTAGGGTTCCTCTTTAAGTCCCCAATATAGTACGGCGCCCTTATACAAGGGACCCTACAAGGGACTCTATTTTGGGTTTTCCCGGCCTCTAGAGCTGCCTTTGGATCGCCTAAATCCTAACATCCTGGACACTCGACTCTCACAGCGCCAGATGATCGCCACCATGGAAAATCCCTAAGGGTCCATGTACCCAAATAGTATATACTTGGGCCCCAAAGTACCCAAATAGGGACTACTTGAAGGCCGAAGTAAATCTACTATTTGGGTACATGGGCCCTTCGGGAATCAGCCCTCTGCCGACTATAAGTCCTCGGAATGCTTTCGAGGCGTCCGCAGCCAGCAGTATCTCGTGCCTTGGCAGAGGAGTCTTCAAGCAGAGCTAGGTCCCTGAGTAGTACCCTTTTGCCCTTTTTTATTTTAGGGCCCCCTTACTAAAACCGAATAGTAGGAAAAAGGGTATTGCCCTTTTTATTTTAGGGCCCCCTTACTAAAACCGAATAGTAGGAAAAAGGGTACCCTTATTATAAAGAGCTACTCAGGAACCAAGGACAGGAATTGCATGACGAGTTCTCTGTCAGAGGGATGTGAAGGGCTCCGGGTCTGAACCTTCAGCCAAAACCCCTAAACTAGCTGGGTGCTCGGGGTTTAGAGCGCAAGGTGAAGATTCAGATTCAGGGATCCAGCATGCCGGGTTCAGAGTTGTCGGTAAGTTTAGTCTTAGTTTTGCTTAGTGCTGTTTAGAGGGTGTCCGGTTTGCGGTTTAGTGGAGGCTTCCTGGTTAACTCACTTGTTCAGGCTTCGTCTGCGGTATGCCTTTCGAGCCTATACCAGGCTCATAGTGGTTTCCTGTGCCGCCCAATCACTCTTGGGCCCCGCCTCGCACTTTCTTCGAGCGCTTAAAGGCTTAAAGGTTTAGAGGAACTTGGCTTTCAGGCTCAGGGCTTTGCTGAGTGCTTCGGGATCTGCGAGTGGGGGTTTGTCGGAGGCCTCAAAAGGTGGGATGAAGGTGGGGTTCAGGTGATTTTGAGTTTGGGGGGTTTTAGGGTTGGCGTAGCCCTACAAGAGAGGTCTGCGCAACCAAGAAAGGGTTTTCCCTTTAGATGGGTAAGCCTGATCTAAGTCCCTCTATACTTGCATGTCTGATCTGAAGCTCTCATATAACTCATATTCCCTTCTTGTTCTAGCCATGACAGTTTTCCTATTTCTGCAACCCTGAACCGTGAACCTGCAAGCCCTGAACATTCCCTAAGGCTCCATGTGCCCATATGTAGCATACACTTTGACCTTCAAGGGGGCTCCTCTGTAGGTACTTTGATTGGGAAGTATATGCTACTGTTGATGATATAAATGCTTCGTTACCTTAAGGACCCTAAACCATGGGAATTACGTATAATATATTCCTTATTCTGATTCTGGGTAATGCAGGATTTATATCATCAACCGTATAAATGCACATGGGTAGTTCGCTAAAGCAGGATCCCTTCTTCGGAGTACGGCACCCTTATGGAAACGGTTGATCACATAAATCCTGCAGTACCCATAGTAGGGAATATACCATAATTCCCATAGTTTAGGGTCCTTTATTAAAAGTCATGCAGGGTTTATACCATCAACAAGAGGACCCTCAAAGGGACCCTAATTTTAGAAAACTACCCACATGGAGACTGATGGATTGGCCCTGACAAGCCGAGGACGATTACCTGGCAGACCCCGCGAAAGTGGAGCGCCTTGCAGCCAAAGGGGTGCCCTACGACAAGATGAGGCCGCAGAAGGGAAGGGGTGAGGAAAGGGGCTGTGGTCGGAAAATCAGTAATATTATTGCGTAAAGTCCTTCACGTATATGCTGTGTGTGTCTATCTATATATATATACATACATACATATGTATATACACACATACATACATACCTACGTACATACGTACATACATATATATGGTACCCCCCCCCATTGA
>CAJNJA010065831.1:0-22895 GCA_905231915.1 Symbiodinium necroappetens
ACTACTACTACTACTACTACTCAGTCGCTACTACTCATGTCATTGTCAAAGGACCTAAAGATGGCTCTGAGGGGCTGCCAGCAAGCCAGTCCGCCTGATGACGAGGCTTGGAGCGACGCCTGCCGGAGAAAGGTTAGAGTAGGCTACTGGTTTTGAAGGGTTACAAGGGTACTCTATAATTCATACTGAAGATAATGCAGCTCCCTACAGTATAAGGCCATAGGCTATAATGCAGACACTAGGGGCCTAAATGCTTAGAATAGTGTTTCCTAACAGTAAGACCCTTTTAAGAGCTTCTTTAGGGGCCTACGCGCATGAGTTCGGGATTCACGGGTTTGGGGTCGTCCGGGTTGCATGGGGTTGCTAAAAGGCGAATACGGGCGAAGGGCTTACACAGGCTGGGGCTTAGGTCTGAAAGGTTCACTGAGGCTAGCTTAATTCAGTGGCAAACCCTGAATCTTCAAGGAGGTTTTGGGCAGGCTTTGAAGCTACGTAGTTATAAGGTAGGGCAGAATGCCAGGGTGAGAACTTAGTGTGAGGGCTTTGGGCGATGGGTGTTGAAAGTGGGCATTGCTATGAGGGATATGTATAGGTCACAGGGACGTTTTTTTGGGCCAAAGAAGATAGACTAGTTTTGCGGGCGATTTTCCGGCTTTGCGAAGGTTGTGTGATGATCATCCACGCCCCACAGGATGTTGCAAAGGCTCCAGCCTTTGCACCTCTGGCATGATCACATGAGTTCAGGGTTCGTTTCCGTTCATGATGCTTCCAACCAGAGACATTCTCACACCAACTCGCAAGACCGTGAGCGCACGCTTGAGCTAGGTTCGCCATGCATGCAGTCTTATAAACCCTTGTTGATCCAGGACAAGCATCGAAGCAGGACTGTAGGGCTGTAGAGCTTCAGAGGTCTCTGGGTCTACTAGGGCTAAAACGCAGCGGACGGTTCTATCCACGAGAGTTTACAAGCAGGGGTTGGGCCTGAGCAAACGTTCCTGGAGAATTGCAAGTTAGAGGCTGGCTCGAGCGCCCAACTAAACCCCACCAATGCACACTTCGCAAGAGTACAGCACATACGCCTTCTGATATTTTCAGGAAGATTCACCCATCGACTATGGCTAGGGGGACCATTTCTCGAAGTCTCGAATCTATTATAGTATATATACTATTATATTATACTATATTATACTCTCTTCATGTGGCGCCTAGAGGGGTAGAGGGTGTTCAGCAGGTCCAAGGCATTGGCATCTTCCAGGATCTCTGTGCATACTTCCTGTGGCAGATCCTTGAGAGCTTCTAACACCTTCCTCGGCTGCGCTTTACTATTGAGTTCATGGGGTCTACTGTTCTTCGGGCTCTTCGGGACAATGAAAGGCTGGGGGTCCAGAGTGCTCTTTCGAGCCTTGATAAGAGCCGGTGATGTTTCGAGTAGCCCTACGCATTTTGTCTCTCAGGGTTCAGGGCCTGCTGGGGGTCTACTAGGGGGCTTGGGACAATTCCCACAACAATTGCGGAAGAGTTCACGAAAACTCCAATACGCCTTAGGATGGATTTCAAAGCGTGGCCTTGTCTTATTCAAGATCCCGATCCAAGGGAATATTGAGAAAGAGCAGATTCAGCACCGCATATAAGTCTTCATAAAGGCTTTGAACAACTTCTACTCTCCAGGCCGAGCGTCTTGGAGCCCAAAAGCACTATAGACCAGTTGTAGGAAGCGCCCAGGATGCGTGCACACTCTTGCACGTGCTTTCTGCGATTGAAGTGCCGCCTCCTCATCTCCAGCAGAAAAAGCCAGGCATCCTCAATCTGATGATTGTTGTAGATCGGCGCTTCCAGCATGTCAGACTTGTCGGCATCTAGGCAACCTGGCCAGATCGACCTACGCTAAACTTGGGACCTTCGACAAAACTGGACATTTTCAGGCACTGCGGGTTCTATTCCGGACAGGCTCCTCTTTCTACTTGCTAGGGTCCCACCTTTCCTGAAGAGGGAGAAGACCTTCTCGTGCTCGTTCTCCCAGGCTTTGATGTCATAGTATACCAGAGGAATCCGTCGGATTGCCTCAGCAACTGGGGGAGTTTCATACTCGGGGGACCGTTTACCCCTTCAGCTCCCCAACCGCCGTGGAAGCTTGCGCCTCCAACAACCGCTTGGCGCGCTGTCGCAAGGCCACGTCCTGGACAAGATGCTGAATTATGCAAGGAAAGGTTCTCTGGCTGAGCATCCCAGCCAACTCTCTTCCCCGCCCAATCACACTTGCAGCATTTCGCCGTGCTGCACTTTGCCAAACTGACTCCTGCTCAGTCAGAGGAGGTGGCCACCATTCGCCATCTTGCTCGTCGTCGAAGCCTTAACAACTCAGTTTCATGGGCCACATCATAGCTGCATGGCTTTGCAAACAATTTGAGGCCTAAGCTGTTGCTTCTTTGGCGCGACAGCTTCTCGGCGTGCATGGCCACGGCAGGCTGCCGTCAGCGACGACACTCCATGACGTTGGGGCTTCCGCTGCGCTGCGGTTTTAGATCGGAATGTCGGCTCAAGAGTCTGATCATGGTATTAGAGGTCTGTTGATAAAAATATCTCAAGGCTGCTACCTGTAGGAACTTATTTACTTGCTCTTGCAAAATCTGAGAAAGACTTTTGATTCAGTTACAGAGCATCAGAAGTTGGAATTCATGGGCTTACAGGTTCAAAAGACTAGAGTTTAGCACGTTTTGGGAATTTGCGATTTTGTTGTGCCCTTGTGTGTCATGCGACGACTGTGTGGCCTTTGCCACAGTCCGCGGGTTCTTCAACCGCTTCGCGGTGGAAAATCTGGGCAGAAAAGGCTGCTGTCACGTGTTGATGGAACTTTGGGCCAGCAAGGTTAGTTGGCACCTCTGAAGAGGTCTGAGCACTCACTGTGTAGCACACCATCTTGCTTAGCATTTCGAAACACACAACTCTCAGCCCCCAAGCACTTCGGCCCCTGAGCACTAAGCACTGCACAAATATCTCCCGAATCTCCCGATTTGGAGGCCGATGAGTCCTTGTACCAAGTTGCATCCACTTCCTGCATACCCAGCAGGTCTGCGCGGAAGGTGCTGACCTTCCCGGGCTTCCAAAAGTCGAGAATGCAGAAACGACGTTGCGGAGACTCATGTTGAATCACTTCTATGTGCGTCAGAGAATGGATAACCCAAGCCATGAACGCAAAGCCCCACCTTGAGAAGATAAAGCACCAAATAAATCCCAAACCAATGCGCAAATCACTAGGATCCCAGCCCCAATCCTGACCGGGTCTCAACCTGAATGTTATCCCGACCTAAGCATTGAATTCCGAAAATTTCCACATGCCGGCCTCCTGGCGAACGAGTTGCAACCTGCAGCGGCTTGGGACGAAGAAACTCGGAGGGCAAGGGTGCAAGGCTCGATGGTGATATGGGTAGTTCTCTAAATTGCGGTCCCTCTTAAGTCCCCAATATAGTACGGCACCCTTATGGAAAGGACCCCAAAAGGGACCCTAGTTTAGAAAACTACCCAGTATGGGAAAGATCTTCTCCGGGACGCGGGCTTGTCGGGTTTGGTTGTATGGTTCAGGGTCGGACAGTGGCTTGTCGGTTAGCAGCTGATCTTCGATCTCCCGCTTTGTCGGGACATCTGGGCCTTGTTGTCGCAGGCACGACAAACATTGACCACTGCCTGCATGGCAAGAAACATCAGTCCTATGTTTGCTTGCGGAACCCGAAGGTCATTGCGACGATTATTGCCGTCGCTGCTGTCGCTAATTCTGCTTCTGGATACGCATATTCATTACACTTATTACGACCGCTACATGGCTACACTTACTCTCCCTGTTTTTAGCGCCGACATTGTTTGTTCCTTCATCTTCATAAACCCACATCCCAAAACCCCAGCCCTAAAAGCTCGAAACTCTTAACCCCCAAAGCCCTGAACATCTCCAAAATCCGAAGCCCTAAACCCTAAACCCTAAAATCCGAAGCCCTAAACCCCAAACCCCTAAACCCCTAAACCCCCAAACCCTAAACATCCGAAGCCCTAAACCAGGCCTCTGCTCCGGCCGCAGCATCTCTGGTTGGCAGTAAGGGAACATCTGGTCCCAGCAATGCCTGCAAGGGCTCAGGGGGTCAAGCGCTTAAAGCTCGAAGGCTTTAGCGTTTTCAGGTGGTTTTGGGCGTTTATAGGGAGCTGCTTACATAGGGTTTCTGTTTCTGAAGAACGTCGATGCGACAACTGTTGTTTCTTGGAGAGTTTAGCCTCAGCAGCTGCTTCCTGCAACACGAAGCTCACCACGGTTTCTGCAAAATGCTACAAGAGTTTCCTATACCGGGCACTTGGACACCCCCAAACTTGAAAGCAACAGAATTAAGCAGTCGTGTTTCTGTCAGCAGGCCTGTAGCAGTCTGCGAGCGCATTATAGCTCACGACACGGAGAGTTTTCGGCGCTTTGTCCTGCCACAGGTAAGCATGAATGCATCTGCTCCATCGCGCTGCCAAGGAAACTCTCTGCTTGTCGGAGGAAGGCTTGACAGCATAGGTCATACGCTATCCGAATCTGATAACCACCAAGTAAATCTCTACCTCTCGAGGTGCACGAAACTTTGCTTGACCTTGGCTGTTGCCAAGCTGTCCTGGCTCTCCAGCCATGTCTGCAGTTGGGCATCCATCGCCTGATAGTGCAGCACAGTACAGCACAGCACTGCACGGCACAGAACATGATCTATGATTTAGAGGGACATCCCTAAAGCAGGATGGCAAATAGAGTTTACCAGCAGGGTATTTTGAGGGTCGTACACTGCAGGCATTAATGAGGACTGCTATGCTGAGCCAACCTTCTGGCCAAATCCCTGCATGCAAATTTTGTTTGGCAGCCCCCCTTACAGGGGACCCTTTAAATCACTTGCCAGAACAGTATTGTAGAGCCTGGTATGGCATAGCTTAGTATCGTCAAAGCAACGTCTTGTCTCGGCCTTCGCATGTA
Organism: Symbiodinium necroappetens; assembly: GCA_905231915.1. Taxonomy (NCBI): domain Eukaryota; class Dinophyceae; order Suessiales; family Symbiodiniaceae; genus Symbiodinium; species Symbiodinium necroappetens. Next base: position 4,982 of record CAJNJA010065831.1, read on the forward strand.
GAGCAAGGCTAGTTACGTTTGTTTCACGTCCGCTGCCCCTGCATTGGCTTTAGAATGAGCCATCGGTGCTTCCTTGAAGCCTCAACTTCGTGTTGTGGACACAAAGTGCAAAAATGCCGGTTGTTTTATTTTGGAACAAGAGACCCAACACGAGATGTAACATGCGTAGGAACTTCTCCGGAATATTCAAGCTGCTGGTTGCAGGTTCCTGACTCACGAAGCAAGTTGCAAGACGTTTCAGCTTTAGGCGGATGCTCAGCACGACATCTAACTCACCAATATTGCCAATATGTCAGAAGCCGCGATAAACCAGCCGTCGTCAACAAGGCAAACTAAAGTTGCCTTGAGGCCAAAGTTTCAAGCACTCATACGACCCATACCTTTAGGGGACTCTTGTCTTCCGCCTGCCTGGCTGCGCGCATCGCACTGCCCCGGCAAAGCCGCCTGAGGCTGCACCTCTGGCAGCTCCAGCTGGGCACTTGCCTCCATGGAGATATCCGGTTAAGCGCGTATGGCTTACGACTTACGCTGCATCGTCTGAGCCTTCCCTGAACGAAGAACAAAACCTCCAGAGCACTGCAACCCCGATAGCCCCACCTGTCCCCAGACAGACTTTTAGTGCCTATTTAAAACCCTAAACCCTAAGCCCTAAACCCTGCACCCTAAACCCTAAATCCCCCAATTGACCTCCAAGTCATCCACACCCAGGAGGAGACTCGTCTTCGCATCGGCTGCCAAGGGTGGCCGTGCGATGACCTCCAAAGCCTGGCCGACATCCGCCTCGACGAGGACATTTTAAGACTTCTTTAACTCAGGATATATATATACACACTATAGGATATCATATTATGTTAATTATAGTATAGTATATTCATTATATATACTATACGATATCATATTATGTCAATTATAGTATAGTATACTCATTATATATACTATACGATATCATATTATGTCAATTATAGTATAGTATAGAAAGCCTTGTAGAAAGTGAGCGAGGGATATTCTGCTCACAGTACACTTCTATGCAGCATGAGCAGCTTACACCTTGGTAGGCAGTAACTTGCTGTGGTAGCACTCAGAAGAGCCACGGTGGCAAAATTGAAACCAGAGCAACCGAAAAGTTTGTTCAAGTGCCACATGCTACTAAACGCGGCACTAATTGTGTGGCTAATGTACTGGATGTTTACTGACAGGACTGAGCTGTCGCCGCCTCAGTTGGTGTATAGCAATGCTCACGGCCCACCAGCTCACCACCGGCGCGCCACTCCCAGCGAAGCTTCTGCGAATCGCAAAAACCTCACAGACATATCAAAGACGCGCAAACTCTCCAACTGCGAGCTTCAAACTCTCAACCGCCTCGAAGATGCATTTCCTGAAATGTATACCGCACCGAACGCTCAACTCTCCGATGTCCTGTAATGCACTCGTCCCCACATGTTGGCCCTGCATCTTCTCATGTCTCGATAGGATCAGCAGAACCCCGGTGGCCCGAACTGAGAGTCCAGAAAACCACTAGAGTACACCGGTAAATGGAACAGCAACCCAACCTGAACCCCTTGTAGACCTCTGCGCGGAAGCCTCAGTAGACTGACTGATGCTCTGGAAGTTGTAAAGCTCCCGAAGCCATGAGACGCCAATAACCCAAAAACGCGAAGTCCTCTGTCATTAAGGTCTATACAGGGCCTCAGAAAATCAACGAGAAGCTCTAAGGAACACCAAACACCTCCAGAACTCCGACTCCTAAATGCATCCATCTTAGCCGCACAGCGCCACAGGATCTATAGACATCCTATTTTTATTCCCCCCAAAAAAGTGCTGCACTCTTGGGAAAACTATCCAAAAAAATCACTCCGACGCCGAGGCGCAGCCCTCTGCCACGGCCGCAAGGCGGAGCCCTGCTCTGGGCCTTCCACGGCAGGTCACCTGAGCTTTCAAGGGACTGGAGTTTTGAGGGCTTAGGATTATGTAAGGGTTTGAGCCCTAAGCCCTAAACCCTAAGTTTAGACTTGAGGGTGTTGAGGGTGTTGAGGGTTCAGGGTCTTTAGGGTTGAGGATTGCCGGTTGAGGATCGAGGACTTTGAGAGATGTTGAAGTTTGAGGACTTGGGGCTTGGGGTCTTGCGGGCTGAGGGTTTTGATCCTGAGGTTGCGAATGCTTCGACTCATTTAACTGAGTAGAAGAGTTAGCGCCAGATTTTTGGGGAGGTTATCAAGTAGTTCGGTGTTGAGAGTTTTAATGCCTTGGTGGCCTTGGGTTTTCAAGATCTGAGTGGAAACTTTCGGCAAGACCTCGATGTGTGATTGAGAAGTTCCTTTTTGTGAAAAGCTTGCCGCCATCCGTCCAAACTTGCGATTGTCATCATGCAGTTCCCGGGTCGCAGCATTTGAACCGCCACGCCGGCCTGTTCTCAGAAGTATAGCTCAGTGCAGCCCAGGGGCATGACGTGCCATGGGTCGATTGACGCGCACGCGATAGCTCTCCTCACCTTGAGCTTCGCTTTTGGAGAAGGCTTGGGGTATACTGTTGATGATACAAATCCTGCGTTACCTTAAGGACCCTAAACTATGGGAACTATGGTATAGTCCTGATTCTGGGTCATGCAGGATTTATATCATCCACCGTAGGACTCTAGGAGATTGTGTGGAGAAGTGGAGGAAGGAGGCATACGAGGGGGCCATTTGTTGAAATCCGCAGCTCGAAAGGCCACTGAGGGCAGGACCTACAAGCAGGATTGCTGCCTGTGTCTCCAGGGCAAACGCCTGTTCCAGCTGCAACGACCCGTCCAGCGGCTGACCATCATTGGTCCTCGCTTGCTCTAGCTATAATTTTAAAACTGAAATCCGGAACTCGACAGAGGTTCTGAGTTGTTTAACGAAAAGGGCAGCGCTCAATGGAGCCATCGTGTTCATGAGCACCCAAGGCACAGCAGACTGGTGGTCATCGGCGCCTTCGGCGGTTCAACCTCGGTGCCATGCCAAGCTTCTAGACTCAGCCGGCTTGTAGAACCACACCCACTGTCTGGTCTCTATCTCGAGAGCCTGCAAAGGAGCCAGACTCAGAGCAGGATCGTGCTTGAGTGTGTGATACACCGGTCAATGCGATGAAAACATGTGGAGCATACTTTTAGCAGTGCATGCCGCGACCGAACCAGACCAAGGACAATTCGTCTGCCATCAACACGGTAACCTAAGCCCAAGGTTCCATCGTCGAGCTCTGCCAGATCTAGTCTCGAACTGTAAAGACAACTGTCTCTCCTCCGAACCCACGTTCCCATGTTTCGACCATTGGGGCCCAGCAAAACTAAACCTTAAAGGCATTTGGTGAAAGCCTTCAGCTTAAAAGCAGCTGTTTTTGCCGACCAGGGGCCTTCTTCTCCTCCACCTCTTTGTGTTGCTTCCGCTGCCTCCATCCACGCCGCTTGGCCTTTGTGTTGGACCTGAGGAAAGGACGGTCACATCGGCATCTGGTTGGTGTCATGTGCAAGACTTGCAGAAGCACTACGAAGGAACCTTCAGTCGCTTTTTGCGGTGAAGATCGGTGAAGGCGGTTGGCATGTCGCTTGCACCCTACATGCAGGTCTGGGTGGTGTGGCGGACGGTACAAATCACAAAACTTCTAAGTCACGTCGAGTGGCCCCTTCTGCAATGTCAGGGACATTCGCATGAGGGTCTTCTCCAGCAGCTGGTCACGAGGACGGTTGAACATGCGAGAGTCGCCATCTTTGGGCCATCTCATTCTAATCTGCACATCTCCTTCCTCCTCACAAAGAACATCCACCACCTCAGCTAGGCAGAAGAATCCTACGATACTTGTAGACCATGGAATTCTCGGCTCCACTTGTAGTCCACGAGAAAATGAAATCCTGTATTTTGAAACCTTTCTGTCTGTAGGCCGCCTTTAGGCCTACGCACCAACGGACACCCCCGTCGCCATCCGAGATTCCTCCAAGGACTCGATGTCCACGGCCCGCAGTGTGGCCCGCAACCGCCGCTGCTGACTTCGTGCCAGGGCCGTGATGGCCAGTGCCAACGTTGCTGTGCCACAGAGTGGTCGCCCCTGGGCGGGTTGGGAGTCTGAATGGTGTCTGGGCATTCTTGGCATCAGGGGCCGTGCGATGCTCGAAAGCTTCCCTTGCTTGGGCATTCAAGGCACTCCTACCTGCAGCAACTCCGAGGCTCACAGAGCTCGAAGCCGAAACGCAGTCTTTGGCCCAGCCTGGCCTCGACCCTTCGCAGATTGCTCGGTTGTGGCGGGGCACGGCGAGGAAACGACAACGGCCACAGGCAGCCGGACCGTGGAACCAAACGGATCCCCACTTCCGGCGGGCGCAGCGCCCACATTGTTGCCGTCGACTTTTATAGGTTTACAACAAACGCGTTTTTTGCAAGACTATGTAGACAGGGACATTTGGAAAGGACAGGCTTTGGGAACCTGAAACTCGTAAAGCTATTCGCTTCCTGGAAGGAACTGCCAGGCTCAAGCACGCATGCGTGCTTTTGAGCAGCCAGCGACAAAGATGAGATCGGGTGCGAATCAGGCAACTGCATTTGAGGTCTGTCTCTGCATGGACAGTCGAGTGAATGGGCGGCCCACCGTTGTGGCGCCGACACGACGCAGGGAGCATTCATCATCAGCGAGCGCGATGGCCAAATACTCCTGACCGCGCCATCTCGAAATGCCATGGAAAAGCCTTGTACATGGAGAAACCCATCGTGAAGTGCTGTCCGCCGCGTGCACTCCCAACAGTGAAGCCTTTTCACCGTCCTTCTTGCAATCGTCCTCGTGCCACTGCTCCTCAAGTGATAGAGGCTAACATGAGGTTGCCTGCATGTTCTGGCACTGCCTGGCACGACACCGAGAGATTCAGATGAGACAACAGATGCCATGTGTTTCAGTCGGTCAGACATGTTGCGCAAGGCCTGGAATCTAGAAGCTCCAGGATTGGCCGGACGTGGCTATTACCATGGAGCAACACAAGCTGTCAACATGATGCAACGCATGTTCTGAGCTGAGGCGCTCGCAGCACAAGCTTTGGCAGCCGCCTTCACGAGAATTGTATTCACACGGACTTACATGTATGAATGTATGAAACTGTAGGAAGGATGTGGGAGTGCCCTAACATGGCCTGGTATGTTCACATGCAAACCGTCCAAGGCTTTTCTCCTACTTGTCGCGGCACTTCGACACAACAGGATGACAGCTACTTCTCCGCAAGAGCCTTCGTCTTGGCACACAGGACGATCCCGCTTGTGGTTTGATCCTTGTCACGTGAAAAAAACCAAGGCAGAATCCGAGGAACACCTAACGCGGGTGCAGCTGAACTAGGTCCCGTGCCAAGCGATGCAGCATCATTGGTGCCGAGGTCTGCCTTCAGTTGAAAGGCCATCTGAGATGGACGACCCTCCGTGTGTAAGAGAGCTAAAGGCCATAGTAATTACATGGGAGCCGTCTTTCAGAATCCGAAGCTGACTGGGCAACTGCAGTCTTACACCCCTCTGTCATCCCTGACCTCCAAGACCATGGTCACCAGAACCCTGGTGCTGAGCCTTCACTTCATCGTGTCTGAGGGTCGAACTGGCCTTCCCCCATGGACTGCAAGTAGCCCAATATCTCAGGATCCACGTGTGTCGAGCTCGGAAGCTGGAATCAGGGTCTAGAGGTCATGGATGTGATCTGCGGCGCCTCTTTAGCCACAGGAGTCTTTCCGCCAAGTTTGCAGTATCACTCCAGCAAGAAGTAACATGACAATACGGTTGGGGCTTCCATGTCATCGGCAGCTAGCAAGAAACGCAAAAGCATGCGGATCCGGCTGACATCTTGCCAAGATAAAGGCCCTATAAACCCAAAACCCAAAACCCTGCACAGCTAAAGTGCGAGGCTGCCACCTGACTCGTGAGCGACTTTCCCACAAACCTGCTTGGCACAGACCAATGCAGGGTTCTACATAGGATGTTTAGGACGTCTGCCACTTGCGAATTTGTGCAGTAACTGTGTCGGCCAGACGCAGCTGGGAGAGAACACGCAGATAGTCGACTGTGACGAAAACTGTAGATCTTTTCACTATATTCACCACATCTTTAATTTGCTTCCTAACTTGCACTTCGTCATCCATCGAGGTTTCCTCTCGATCACCCCAAACGCAAATCCCTGAGGTCACTGATTGCACGAAGGCACCTGCCTGTGGACAGGCGTGCACCGGAGGCACGGCGGCTTCGAAACCGCCAGCAGGGACTCATCCTGCTCAACTGCTCATGGGGGACGGGAGCTGCCACTGCTTGATCTTTCTTGAGTGGGGCAGCAGGTCAGCAGATAAATGCTGTACCTTGGGGCCTTGTGGTTAGTTAAGTCGGGTTTCGCGAAGCTATCGCAACGCCTACTGCTTGTGCTGAACCGAAACAAGAACCTTGCAACACTGTCTTTGGATTCCGGGGTTCTGGGCTTGCACAAGTCTCGGGTGTTCAGCTTGTAAACTCCGTTCAGGCAGGTTGAGCTTCACACTGAAAGGTGAGAATGGAAAGTTCATGGAAGGGGATAGCTCCTGTCAGTCTATAAGATTTCCGACAGCATTGCAATGCTTGCGAGCGACTGGGACCTTGTTAGAGATTCGTCAGACACAACCCTGCAGATGAAATCTAAAGCAACCCGGGTTCAGAACAGCGTATTGGTGAAGAAGATGACGGCTGGGGTGATGGTTGAAGATGCTGCAACTGTGGTCGCAGGCATGAAAGTGCGTCCGCACTGTTTCTAAAGTGAGAATATTCCCAGCTGTTCGGATGGGAACCAGCATACACATATAAAGTATAGTAGCGTTTCCTCTCAGCAACATTCGCGGCATCTTGTTTGTGCCGCTTGTCTAAGACCAAAGCTCTGAAGACTGGAGTGTGGGGCGCACGCCTCGTAGATCACGACCAAATCCTGCAACATCCAGAGGCCAGGAGCAGGAGTTAAGTACGTTGCGGCTAAGTGCAGGCGGACTCAAGCTGTAGTGGCGAAGCTGTCGATTGCAAGAGCTGCCGAATCACAGATGCTCCTTTGGGTCGTCTGCTACCAATGGAATGCTCCGCAAGGCTGTGCGGACCAGGTTCAACGCGGCCTGCGACAGAATGCAGCTGGGAAGCATAACACCGAAACACCGCCAAAGAAGGTGGACGCCAAGAAAGGGGCATGCGAAGGTTGTTCCAACGTGCTGCCTGCAACACAAGGGTGCCTGTTTGATGGTCAACCCAACCTTGACAACCATGCCTTCAATGGGTTGGAAAAAGGGGGCAAATCGAATCTGTTCGAGTCATGCCGAATCCCTGAGCCTTTCCTAGTGCACGACGAGTTTGACAGCAGATCACAAGTTCAGAAGCTGGGCACATGCGCCGGATGTATGTATTTATGTATGTACGGATGCATGTGCCCTTTTTTGTCTGTATGCATACATGTATGCAGGCAAGCATGTCTGCCTGCGTGAATGCATGCATGGATAGATGGATGCATGGATGTAACGTATGTCTATATCCAATCTATATGTATATAACTGTGTATATAACAATTTATATACACATACAAATGTGTATATGTCCTTGTATATGTATAACATATAGGCATATGTAATGTAAGCATGTATGCAATGCAATCCTGCATGTATGCATTTGTGATTTGCACGCATGCACGTGTGCCCTGCACCCTGAGTGTGTGCGCGTGCCGGTGTGCCTGTGTTTGCACGTCCAGATGTACCCACCCCACATGCCTGGTTGCACAACCATAAAATTTCTTTTCACGTACTCGCGCGTGCGCTCGCTGCGAGTCGACAGCGCTCTGCGAAGGCCACCACTTCCGCCGCATACTGTTCCTGAAGAGTTGAAGGGTTCGGGGCTTGAGGGATCGACAGACTTTTCATGCAGTTACGGTGCGCAGGTCTCCGGCGATGGGCTTAGGCTTGGAGGTCTAGGGCTTGATAGTTTTGGGTGCAGAACTGTGACACCGTGGAGAACCATTGTGTTTAATGTTTGTGGGTCGTTCCGCGAGATTCTGGACCGTGAATGTATACATGCTATTCCGTAGGATGTTCCATGCTCTTTGAAGTGTGAACACAAACATGCAGCAAGCGGCAGGTGTAAACCCTTGAAGCAACAAGCCCGCAAAAGCCTTCCTGGTGCTAACCGCACTAGCCAGAAGACTGATCTCCCCACAACAATCCGAAGATAACAACTGATTAGTCACCGGCAAGCGATGCAAGCCTGAATTTCTCACTTCTACAGCGGAGTCTCGGCATGCTTCTGGAAGTGGCAGACATGTTGCGATCCAGCAAACTTCTTGGAGCTCATCTGCCCCTCACCTCTGGCAATCTGCACGAACAGGCCCTGCACAACTACACAACGGATTTGACCGTACAACATCAGATCATCACGTGTGCAATGCACGCACTACTCTGCAGTGGACCTCGGCCACCCAAATTACCCTAAACCCTAAACCCTAAACCCTATACCCTGTCATCGTACTAGAGGTTTCCAGAACTTCTAAGACACATCCGTCTGATATCAGGATGTGAAACATGCGCAGGCGAGCGGCGGGTGCTCCTCTTCATAAAATCTTCCACCGCAGCTGCTTTGATCAAGCTGTCCGTAGAGGAATAAAGAAACAGCCTCGGCCGGCGGCTTTCTGCAACCACCGCCCACTTTTGTTATGTCGTTGTTAGCGTCAAGTCCTTCCTACCAGCCAGGAAGCAGACCGCCATCAACAACCCTGATGTAAATCGAGCAACACTGGCACGTCCTCCTGCAGCAGAAAATCTGAGATTCTTGCAATCTCGACCTGCCAGGAATTGGAGGAGGGGGGGCGAAATGGGGTGATTAGGGAGATACACAGCAGGTACCTCGCCGCACCTGGCGGCTGTTGAACGGTGGGCTCTCGCAGCATGGGAACTGCTTGGAGCTGCTTGGGTGCCTACTGCGCGACAGCCTTGATAAGCATACAGACTTCCCTCGTGTCAGATGAGGCTACTAGAATACAACGGCAACAGAATAGACACGCCGGCACACACACACACAGAGAACTCCGAAGCCGAACCCTCTTTCCGGCTGCATTTCAGCGCCCGAACAGAGAGTGCTAATGGCTTTGGCAAAAATTTAAACAGCCCAAGGTCATGCGTTCTGTCTGCTCGTCCTTCGAAGCTGTTTTGTTGAAGACTTCGAGCTCACAGGAATGAGAGTTGCCAGTTTGGGTAGTTGAGGGCTTCAGGAACGACAAACTAAAAGGGAATCCTTTCTCGCAGGATTCATCCCTGCAGCTTTTGCTGCCTCGTGCCTTAACCCCACAGCACAGCAGTAACCACAAATGTCAACAAAGCTGAAACCTCAAAATGGCTGCAAAGCAGTGAATCTTCACCCCCCCCCCCCCGATATGAACAATGATCAAGCCCTAAACCCCAAACCCCATAGCTCTAAACCCTAAACCCTATAAGCTCTAAATCCTATAAATCCTAAACCCCAAAAACAACTCGCAGCGCCGCTTTCTTGCCGGCCTTTGAGACTTGGAACTTCCGCAAAGCCTCCAGGTCTTTTGCCTCCAAGGCCTTGCCGGCATAGTCGGCCACGACCTCTTTGGCCCAAGAGGAGCGCTTAGGGTCTTAGGGTTTATAGGGTTTAGGGCTTATAGGGTTTAGGGTTTACAGGGTTTATAGGGTTTAGGGTTTATGGGGCTTAGGGCTTAGAGTCCCTAAAGTGTGGGGATGTAGGATTTTCCAAAGTACTGGATCCCGCTGAGTTTTGGTTTTTCAAGGTCCTCCCAGGACCGGGAAATGCCCTCGGGATTGGGGGTTGTGGGGGTTGAGGTTCAAGGGTTTAGGGATTTAGGGGTTTAGGGTTTAGAAGTCTGCAGGTTTTCAGACGAGACCCCTACTATAGTAGGAAATGAATCCGAAACTCCATCACTACTAGCCGTCCAGCAGTCTGTCAGGGGAGGAAGGACATACAAAAGTATACAGCCCCCCTGCGAAACACTAGAGACACAAGTACTGTTGATGATCGAGATCTTGCATTACCTTAAGGACCCTAAACTCCTAAACTATGGGAATGATGGTAAATTCCTTATTATGGGTACTGCAGGATTTATAAAATCAACCGTAGCAAGTGAGAACTCCTTCACCCGTGTTGACCAGTCCTCTGAGTTTGGGTCTGAAAACAGAGGTCTCAAGGCTCCAGCTTTAGGGCTTAGGGTCTAAGGTTGAGGGTTTAGGGTCTAAGGGTTAGGGCTCTTTCTCCTGAATTGCCACCTGCAGCGAGTCTGCTTGCAAGCTCTACGCCATTGCAGTGAACCTAGAAACACATGTCTTCGAGTGTGTGTGTGTGCACTGCACTAGATGAGTTGTTCGGAGCGGCTCGCAAACCTGTAGGCCAACTGCAGACGCGGAGCTGTTTGCATGACCTCGGCGCTCATGGCATCTCCTGCAAGGTGGCAGCAGGCACAAAAACCACTCCGAAGTGTATTTTGAGGACCCAATAAGGATCGCTTGGAACTGAGCCTGATCTCGTCATCATGCTGCAAAAGGCAATTCCTAGAGTTCTTTCGTGGCTTTCGCTGTGTCTCACTAGACCTGCAGAGTCTGAACCTCACACGAATTCTGGTCATGGTGTGACCTAAACACGTATGCAGGTGCGTTGAACCGGAATTTTGCACAGGGTTTTAAGATGTAAGTGTGGCCCATGTGATCCCATGTGCCTCGATCCGTGTTCGCCAAATAGCCCCGCTCAGATCCACTCGGATCCACCACCGATGGAACGGGGCCCTGGTCCTGGATGCGGTCCCCAACAATTAGTGGGCCGACGACGTGAAAGGCAGTCAAGGCTGCCTCAGGACGTCCCCCAAGGAAAACGCCGTGAACCCTGCAGAGCGCGCGAATGCAGCCATTCACCACCATGTTCATCAACATCGGGCTGACGCAGGCATCCGGCGCCGAGTCCAAAATGATTCCAGAGAGCCGCCAAGGTCTACTTTCTCGCGTTTGCTGCAGCAACTCCTGAAGCAGATAGACGCCATTGTTCGAAAACACGTGCACCAGGACATCGCAGTCGGATGGCAAGAACGCACTGATGGCATCGAGCTGCTTCTGCAACTCTTTCGGGCAGAAAGTCGTCGCCAAGGTGGGGTACCCCTTGCCTTGCCACCACTTCTGGGCCGGTTGCAGCTGAGCTTTGCTGGAACCGCCCCAGCCCAAGATCAGCACGTGCACACTGCCTGGTTGCGGCGTGTCTGCTGCAACCGCCCCAAGGCCAGGTGAAACTCCCCAGTCAAAGAGGAGACTGGCTGCCTTGTCGTGTCCAGATGCAAGCGCATCGAGCAAGGCCGAAATCAGCTGCCTGATTGTTGCAGCAGTTTCAACATGTACTCTGCTCTGCTTTCTGGTGCCACAGTTTATACTCTTTTCTTGCAGGTAGCAGCCTGAATTACAGACCAGTGTTTGTCTGCTGCCGTTGCTGCTGCCGCATGCACCGCTAGCAATGCTTCATCAACATGGATCATCTTGCGAATGTTCACAAGAGCTTGACATGGTACGGCACCTGTGCAGCCCTGGGTGTCAATCTATAAATCAGCGATCCAGAGAGAGTGTGTACTCCAAACCGGCGAACTCCTCCAAAATTGCTTTTCCACATCAAGTCCCTAAGAGACCACAACCCCGCCTCGGCAAAAACTCTTGCACCGAAACAACAACCCCGATTTTGCGCACCGGGACGCTTCTCTGACCCACTTGCGGCTGCCTCTTGGACGTCTGACCAGGAGAAAACTCCTGCGTGATGGCACAAGATTTTGCAGGCGGTGTACTGCTTACTGACAAGATCAAGATCAACATTCGAGTCTGCATCCGCTGTGCCGGCAAATCAATCTCCCTGCTGAAGCTGCAACACACTTGCAAGTGTTCCGGGTCTGAAATGCATCCGCAACCGCTACCAGCAAACTTTCCAGCGGCCTTCAGCAACTTTGGCAAATGCAGCAGCCATGCCGGCCGCTAGGAAAATTGCGAAAGCCCAGGTTGGTTGAAGAGGCCTTTCCTCTCCCACTCTGAGCACTAAAACAATCTGCAGCATGGGAGTTCTGCTCGGATCTTCAGGGAAGCTCTACAAATATCAGTGGTCGTCAGCATCATATCGGCACTGCTACCTCAGAAAGAACAACCCGACTATGCAAGCAGCGGGAGCAGATTCGAACGCCGCGAACGGAATGAACAGAAAGGGTTGCAGCACGAACCCTAAACCCTAAACCCTAAGCTTACAGTTTCATGCCCTGCCTCCGGCTTACCACGGTATTTGCCACCAAGTTCTTCGGCAACCTGGCGCATCCCGCTCCAGAAGCCAAGTGAAAAGGGTTTGGTCTTTAGACTCTTGGTTTAGCGGGCTTGGGGTGTGGGGCTCGGCTTAGCGATCTGGCTTTGAGGGCATGGATTCGAAGCTTCTGGCCAAGTCCAGGCAAGAAGCTTCGAATCCATGCCAGGGTGCAAGATTTCGGTTTTGGAACTTTGATGAAGTCTCGCACTCCGTCTCCTGCATTGCATGGCTGCGGCACCAGCAGGCAACGCGGATAAGTGCTGCTGTCACAACAACCTCACCCGTTGACAACTCGCTGCAAAATCTTGGTCTGTTGAACCCGACAATACATGCATTTAGCGAGCATGGCACTTAGGGCGCGAAGGTAAGGGCCTTAATAATTAGAATAGAGTTCTGGGGGTTCCTTATTATAGCTATAATGTAAATACTATCCCAAGCCCTATTCTGATTATTAAGNNCCCCCCCCCCCCCCCCACACCCTATTTTAATTATCATGAGGCTCTCTTTTAGTAATTTCGCCACAAAGCACGAATCTGATCTGGCCTCTGCCGGCGTTCGGCGCACCCCACCTCCGAGCCACTTCTCAAACAGAATGATTGTCCGATAATGTCCGATACATACATATATACATATAGATAGATAGATAGATAGATAGATAGATAGATAGATAGGGTTTAGGGTTTGTTTAGGGGTATATATACTCTGCCCTAGATGAACAAACCTGTGGCTCATATACTCTAGCAGAACGCATATCGTTGACAAGTTCTCCAATCTTGAACACTCAGCATGTTACTTGCTCTGCTCTTGGTAAATCGATGTACGCGAATCTGCAAAGTAGTATGCCATGCAACTCAAGCATAGGGTAGTGTATGTTAAAATCTAAGCCAGCGGCTTTCATGGGGCTTGCAACAAAACTGTTTCCAGTTGCTATGCATGCATGGATTTGCCAGAAATAAGGATGGCTGCACTGCCTGTGCGAGTTATGAAGTTTGGCATAAGGTTTGGCTCCTAGTCTAGTTTGCAGCATCAAGTGTGCAAGACGAAAAGCAGGCATTCTGAGGCATTCAGGGTTGAGGGGCATCTTTCGCACTTGGCCAAGGCATGTTATGCACAAACGCGGGCGATTGAAGATCCACAGCGAGAGCCTGCGGCCTCAGCCCTCCATTCGTGCTAAGCCTGTCTTGAAGGTGACTGGTCATGTGCTCTGTTGCTAAGACTAAGGCTTCCAAGTAGACTCAATGCGTTATGGCCAAATTTAAATGTGGTTGCTTTACCTGCCGACAGATCAAAAAGCAGCAGCTCCATCCACACAAAGGTCTGCCTCTGTCTGCCCCAAACCGGAGCTCCAGAGATCGTCGAAGGAGTGGGTCCTCCGAGTGCTGCTTTTCGGGATATTCTTGGATTTGGGCTTCATGGAGAAATATGGAGCTGATTTGTATGCGTTCACACTGATTCTCGGTGTTGGGCTTCGGGCTTCGGGCTTCATGCTGTATGCTTTGTCCCCTGATGACAGAGGACATAGCAGCCCCTCTCGATTTTGGCCATTCCGTTAAGGGAGTGTAAGGCAATTGCTTGCAGCACGTTGCTGCCCAAAGCCCAAATGGGGGTTTCCGAAAATAGGGGGACCTTAATATAGTACCCTAAACAGCAGGATCCTTATTATAAGGACCCCAAATTCAGGTACCCCTTATTTACGGAAACTCCCAAACCCAGCAAGCTTGCCGCGAGTGGGCTCACTTGCACAAGCATTCGGAGCAAACGTTTGACAATGCAGCATGCAGGTGTTTACGCGGAACAATCGCGAATGAAGAGGCGTCAAAGGAAGGGGCAAACACAAAGAGTTCGATTTAAGCAAGATAACGAGTTTTTGTGAAGTCAACTGACTGATCTCAGCATGCTTACCGGTCTTAGGGGCATTTCCGATGAAGTCTAAAGCGGAAACAAAACTGAGACTTGATGTTTATGCAGAACCTGCAACTTTGATTAGCTGAGTTCAGAGAGCCACTGGCCTGAACCGCCGCGAAGGATTTCAACGCAGCATCCCGGACCTGTCTGGTGGAGATCTCGTATCTTTCGCGGTTCCGGGATGTGAGCCCCAAGCTTTGGGATGTCACTGCTCATTCAAACTTCGAGCATGGTGCGACCTGTGCTCATCACCTAGACTGGTGAGGCCACTCTGTTAATGGTTCCTTCTCGGTGTTTGGTTCGTCCTGTCCGATTAGATGCTGTGCGAGCCCAGTATGCAAACGTGAGACATGAAGCGCAGGCCTCCTCCTCACTGATCCAGTCCTCTCACTCCGCACAAGATCGACGAATGGTAAGCAAGACCACGGTGAAGTTCTAGTATGTGAGATATGGCAACGATGCTCCGTTAGCCTCTTAAATGCAGTTGCTGCAGCGATTTTAAAGCCAGTGACACATGCCTGAATGACAAAGTTCATCAGGGGTCTGTACTATAGCACTGTAGCTTACACTTTTGCTCGCAACCTCATCAATGGTCGGTATTGCTGCGGCAGAAGCAGCGCAGCAGCAGCAGGAGCGGTACACGAAAGTATGATACTATAGCTTCCAACCTTCTCCGACGCAGGGTCTGGGTTGCTTGCCTGTGTCCTCGTCGAAGCAGTGTGCGCTGTTCAATTGTTAGTCTCTAGAATTGCCAAGCTGCTAAGCAACCAAGTGAGGGCATCCAACTCGTTGAAGCAGAAACTACTTGAGACTGAAGTAATCCTGAAACCGGATTGAGCCACGAAAACCCCAATCTTCCCACCCTCTGCCGCCCTACCATCTGACTAGAAACTCTGTGCCCTCGAGCTTGTGTCACCGTCCTTAGGCTTCCAGTGTGTCTGGTCACGGTCCTCCTCGCTGGCGGCCTTGCGCGTTGCGCGGCGGGCCTGGGGTCTGACGGGAGCCCTCCTTCCGTTAGTTTATCCCATTCCAGCTCCTCGCGACAAAGAGGGGTCAGGCTGACGGAATTCTGTCGGGTTCCATTCTACGGATCCTGGAGTCTTTCCTTTGACATTCCACTCCTCTCCTCGGTGTTTGCATCGCACCTCGAAATCCTCCAGTGATCGTTCTGGCAGCTGCTCCGGGCAGCAGCGCTTCATGTGACGCCTGGCCGGGGCCGAAGATCCCAAAAAGGAGCCCCCGGAAACCCGGACTCCGAAGAAAGCAAAAGATCCCCAAACAAGGAAGACGTGAGAAACTGCTATACTAAAACATGCTCTCTGCACACTGAAGGCGCAAAACGAACAGAATTTATATCCCTCGAGTCCTACCACGCTTGACTCCAAGCATTCTGGCACCTCAAATCCGGCACTCGCTGACGGCATCCGGGGCAGACTTCGCCAGCTCCGGTGGCCGCCTATTCAAAACGTCGACGCAGGTTTATAGGGTTTAGGGTATAGGGTTCAGCATCTCTTCGCGCTTTCGGGTAGTATTTGCGGGCCTTGGGACTCACAATAGGAGTGGGTTGAAGTGTTCATGGTGAGAGGCTTTCTGAGACGAGATTGAAAGTATTTCGGGTTCAGGAGCTGCAGCAGAGGAGCTGAGACAGCAGAAAGCGGTCTGCCTTGCCCATCCCCCCTCGAAACGGATAATTAGGAGGGTTCGATCGAAACATAAACTTTGCGGGCTTTGGAGATGCAGGGTTCTAGGGCTGCATGCTTTTCTAGATTGGGGTTGGGCTTGGAGTGCAGCTGTCAGCACTGTGCTTGCGGTTTCCAGACAGGCTAAGCCTGTAGACATCTGGCCCCTCCCGATGTATAAAGCACTCCGAGTTCAATACACAAGGCTTTGCTCAAATCCAACAGAGACCATTCTTATGCAAAAGATATCCAGCTGCCACTGAGCCGTGCAGAAAAAGCAGTCCTGAGCCGTTACTTGGTCGAATCCCGAACATGCATCAAGCCCAAAGGTTGAGTTGCTTTGCTCCTCAAGCTTCCTTCTGATCTGTTCGAGAGATCGATCAGATCCCGAGCGGAAGGAAAGTGAGACTCTGTAGCCACACTGCAGCCTCAAAGGGGTACTGTCTTGGCGTGCTGGGCATCAGGAGATCTAGCTTTCATGGCTTCTTCAGCATAGACCCCCTGCTTCTTCTCAGTGCATGAGCTCGCAGATCTCGGCGTCGTGGAGACCGTCGTCGCGGGAGGAAAGGAACAGTTCAGAGGGGGGTTTGCCCTCCCAACGGGGTCGGAGCTTGCACGTCGTCCACAGCGGCCCTGGCTCGCGACGTCTCCTTGGCCGGAGACCTGCTTTGCCGATAGATGCTGTTCTCGGGCATTCCGCACCAAAACAGGCAGATCATGAAGACGGCAGCAATGTCTGTAGTCTCTAATCGGAAGATGTGTCGCCATCCCGAATTGGGATTGCACACATGGCGCGGTTATCTTCGGCGATTCCGTGGACTCGTCAAGTTGTCAATGACGATCGCCTTGTGACCAAAGATCGCATCGCGGGTAGTGGGACCTACACTCCTATAGACTATAGACTTAACACTCAGACAGACTGTTGCATCGTGAAGGACGCTTTCCTTCACCACCTCTACTACTGCTTTTCTCTTCTCTTCTCCCCCAACCTCCCCTCCTGGCCTCTAACCCTAAACCCTATAAGCCCTAACCCCTAAGCCCTAAACCCTAAACTCAAAAACCCTAAACCCTAAACCCTAAATCCTGGCCTTGTCTGAGTTGATGTAGAGCTTGGCATCCCTCGTGGCTCTGTTGCGGGGAACCTTGGTCTCCAGCACGTAGCTCTCGCCCGGGACCAGCTGTGCAAACACGATCACCTGGCTATCCATAGGCCGCCCCCAAGTAGTTCCCTTTTTTGGTTTATATTCAGAATCCTATTTATGGTTTACATTTGGAATCCTATAAGGTAATCCCAAAAAGGAACTACTTAGGGGCCTGTGGGTAGCTCCTAGACTTTGCAATCCAGAGCTGGGCCGGCTTAAAGAGATTTTCGTGTCAATCTTTTTGACTGCCGTGGTAATGAGTCATGGTGAGGGCCCATGTAAGTATCCGCTTCCTATAAAGCTCCGGATCTACAGACATACTGTTGATGATCGAAATCCTGCATTACCTTAAGGACCCAAAACTATGGGAATTATGGTATATCCTTATTATTATGGGTCATGCAGGATTTAAAATTTATATCATCAACCGTAGTTCAAAAATCTTGATATTCATCCCGGCAGCGGCTGCACCAGACAGTTGGTAATACCTCAGTTGCTCTTGAGGCCCGAGCGCTGCACGAGCCTTGCCTGTAACGTAGGCTTGCAAGTCTGACTTTGCCTCCTACCAGCGAAAGTCTGACACCCGAAGCTGAAAGTCGCATATTTTTTTGGGCGGCTACTATAGAAATCATATGTATATACACATATCACATATCTCATGTATTTTTATCTCTATATCTATCTATCATAGGAATCTTGAAAGAACAAGCCCCAGGGGCTGGTCGGCTTCGGTGGGCCGGAGCTTCACGCAGTAGGGAGCTGGGCGCTGCGGGTGCGCACTCAGGAGCTCCAGGAGGGGCACTTCGCCTCTCTTTTGGCAGGGGCTTTTGGGCTTAAGGGGTTTTAGGGTTTTTACTTACTACTTCAACGGTATGCCGGG
>CAJNJA010065842.1:12406-22893 GCA_905231915.1 Symbiodinium necroappetens
TTGCACGAGTGTGTGTGTGTGTGTCTGTGTGTGTGTGTGTAAGCGTGTGTGTGTATATATATTTATTAAAACCATTGAACTCATTAGTTCACTTATTGTTTGTGATTTGCTTCAAGCTGCTTCCATTATAGTATATATGTTGTATGTACGTACATTGCGGACGTGTGTGCATATGTTTGTGTGCGAAGAACAGCTGTGCGAGCTGTGTTCTGCCAGGCAACTCGCGTCCCAACTGCCGGAGCTGTCTCCAGAAGGTCTGCCAGATCTTCTGACTCCGAGTGGGTGCACTCGGAACCCGAGAAGTCCTGGCAACAAAAGGGTGCTACCGACTCTGTGCCTGTTGCCCACGAGCTGTATCACGCTGATTCAGCGCTGAGCGATGCCTCCTCCTCGACGTCCTGGGCGCTACTGACGGTCTCCGAGTCACCTGTCAGAGGCCCTCTCCCAAAGAGCAGAGTGGTTTGCGTATCGACGCGGCATTGCACGACCCAACCAGTGATATGCCTTGGTCGCTGGCATAGCCATCTGGATTCTCTGCGCGAGTGCCCTCCGTCCCTTCGCTGTCCACGTCTTCCCGGGCCAACTTCTCCTGGCTTGGAGGGCCGAAGGCCTAAGTAGGCCTTCAGTGGGCTGAGGGATTGTGTGGGAGCCACCTTTCAGCATTGTACCACAACTTACTGCCTATAATCACCGAACGACTTCAGTAACCTCGCAAGTGGCTCACCACGATTCGATGCACATAGCTACCCGCAGCTTCGGCGTGGAAGAGAGCACAAAGCTGTGATATGGCACGTAGCTTCTACATGGTTAGATATCTAATTGGGATCCTCTTTTAGGTCGTAAATATGGATAGAAGGGACCCTAAAAGTGGCCCTATCTAGAGAACTGCCTACATGTTGCCACAGCACGATGTGCTACAACCTTCGGGTAGACCACCTTATCCCCGATCAACGCCAACAAAGGTCGACTGCTGCAAGACACCAAGTCACTAACGTCACTAAGCTCCACGATACGCCAGGGTCAGGATGATACTGGTCGCTACCACGATGGGAAGCTCCTTTTTCGAGGCAATACAAGCTAAATGGCAGGATCCTTGATAAGGACCCCTTGATGTTGTCTTGATTGAAAGGGGGTCCTCGCAGTGGATTGCAAAAGTGGGATCCAAGAAAGATGCCTGTAGCTCCTCCACGGCTCCTTCCGAGACATTGAGGGTTTTCGGATCTAGGCGCTTTTTGAATGCCCGTTTCCTCGCGAGGGTTGTTTTGTTGAAGGTATATGTAGAACGAGCATCTTTCCAGCATGGGCTTGGATTGCCTACCAGCGAACACTCCTCAACAGCAGGGCTTAGCATCAAACCCCAATCCGTATACAGCTTCAACATTGCATGAAAAAACTCACCTGCGAGTCCCCTGTCCTTTCCACGGTTTGGGCGACAAGCCCTCCTCCAGCAACTGCAGATTGCGAGTTTCCTCATCTATCTCTTCGCTTGCCTGGGGCTCGACAGTGGTAGAATGGCGTCATGGTGTGGATTCCGGCCTCTATACACAAACAGTGAAAAATCGCAACACCCACTATAGGAGGCACCCTCATCGCTTGGGGAACTCGTGGAACTCCCACAGCCCTCCGGCGAGCCTGCCCTTTCCGCAGTAGCGTAGAGATGGAGAGTGGCAGGAAGGGCGGGAAATGCTGCGCTGAAGCATCCTCCCCAAAAGCAAAGACCGGAAAAGTTGTGTTGCTTTGGCGGGCTGTATGACAACAGCGACTCTCTCGACTCAGACGTGCCAGACGAGGCACCCCGACAGGAACCATAAGAGCACTACCAGTGCCTCCACGGCGGACTCCGTCAGTCGCTCCTTGTAACGCGCCAACAACGCTTGAATGCTCGTACTGACACACGACTCCACCCACCGCGGTGTCCGTTTAGGTGCGAATCGTGCTTCCCCCACCGCGGGATCAAGTGAAGCGAGCCCTAGCCCGTGAGGTCCCAGATGTGCTCCATGTATCTAATCTATATCTGACTATATCTGTCAACACATCGATGTGAAGGTGTTCAGAAGGTAAGCGAGAATAGGTCAGTCGTTGCGGATAAAGTTCCGTAAGGGAGCACTTGCATGTCCCTAGTATTCCCAGTCTTCGACTTGTGCCTAGTGACCTAGTGCTTGTTCTTGCATGATACCATGGATCAACCACTAAGTGCCTTCTCTTGCCAACCGTCCTTCTCGTTGCAATAACAGCTTGAAGCTTTCTCTTCCTTCGGGGAAGCCTGGCAGGTACTCCGCTGCACCGGATCAGGACAGCAGCATCGAGTAACCCCATACAGGCGTTGCATACCTGAGCTCTTGGAAGACAAAATGAGCCCCACAGACGCCTGTGATTGAAGCATCTGCGCGTGGCGACAGATGGATTTCAAAGTGCCGATTCTGACTCGCAGAGCGCGACTGGTATGTCTGCTAGGCTGAAGATGTGTGGCTACGCTCGTACAGAAGTCGGATGAAGTCCGTAGACAAACTGCTGTTGTTGGCTACATGGTGGGGTCCATGACAGTCAGTCTTCAACTCATCCAGGCTGGTTGTGAAACGGGCCCTATGGCAACCGAGCCGAAAAGAAGAGTTGAAGTCGGACTGAAGGCAGCTGATGTGTTCGAGCTTGCCTGGTCCTCTTCCGTTCCAAACTCCCATACATAGCGACGAGGTCCGGATTTGACATGTAAGGCCTGGAACTCTTGAACAGCCGCCGCCTCCACCAAGCTGAAGTGCATTTTCCCGTCGCACAGATGGACCACCTCATGGACAGGAGTCGTGAAGAGAGCCTTAGCCGACTACACCCACTTTGACAGGGGGTGGTTCACTTAGTTGCGTGCACTCAGGATCTCCGTCTTGGCAGTCCTGCGCAATGCCAGGTGACGAAAGGAGCTAGGATCGTTTGATTGAAAAACGCAGCTCGAGTCCTACCATTTGCATCTGCCCAGGTGTGCCAGGAACCATCCGGCCCTCTCTCACCCGAAAGGCGTGCCTCCAGGGCAATCTGGCAGTCTGACGAAGATACCCGCAGATGTTACGGTCGCGTTTCAGACTATTTGGGTTCCCTCTTCAAGGGTCCTTATATGGGTAGTTCTCTGAATAAGGATCCCGCTTGGGGTCCCCAAATATAGTACGGCACCCTTATAAAAAGGACCCTCAAAGGGACTCTAATTAGAGAACTACCCATATTGAGAATCTGCAGAATGCGACCATTTCGAGCCTCACTCTCGCACGAGGCAGGCAAGGCGGTCGACGTCTCAACACGTACTACCGTGATACCGAAGGCTCTCCGGATACCAACTGGCATCAGAAGTACGGCACACTGACAGGGAAGAACAAGAACAATTCAATGAAGAGAACCTGGTGCATATTGACCAACTGATGTGTGGAGGAAGGCCTTCAAAACGAAGTGACAACTCAGAAGGACCGGTTCATCTCCAAGTCACATGTACCGGATTTCAGTGAACCAGGCATTACAAATCTCCTGAGCAACTCTCTCCGCGTCCGACATGTCTTTGTCGATGATCCGCACCCGGTCCGTCCGCAGCGCCAATGCATTCAGTGCTCGGCCCTCCTCTTCTCTGGGACGGGGTGGAAACTCATGGCAGAGCTGGATTGGCAGAATGGTGAGCGCATAATTGTGCGCATATTGGAGCTCTACATAGGTTT
Organism: Symbiodinium necroappetens; assembly: GCA_905231915.1. NCBI lineage: Eukaryota > Dinophyceae > Suessiales > Symbiodiniaceae > Symbiodinium > Symbiodinium necroappetens. The sequence goes on from CAJNJA010065842.1 coordinate 16,096, forward strand.
CATACTGCGCACCAGTTTTTTCCCCGTAATCCGAGGTGCAAAAAGCCAGCAGGGCTTTGGCCCTGTATAAGAACCGCGCCGTTTGGTCTCCGAATGTGGCCCCAGCAAAGTTCGCTTTCACCATATCGACCGGAACAGATCTGTCCCGAAGCAACTCGTAGACCTGTCTCATATAATTCATCTTCTGCTGATCGTTGAACCGTCCAGAGATCATCAAGTTTTTCCGTTGTGAAGATTGAGGTGCGGCTGGTGGTGGGGGGGGTGGTTGCTCATCAGCTGGGGGGGGCGGAGGTGGCGGCACCAGCTGAAGAAGGAGCGCAGCGTCCTCTCCGCTTTCAGCATGAGCTCTCTGCAAGAGTTCCGTAATGGGCAAGCGCAGACGGCCAATTTCCAGCTCACCTGCGCTCAGGAAGGTGTGCGGCACATCGGCCGTGTATACCTCCACATCACTAGCCCAAGGCAAAATAAGGTGCAATCCGGATGCATTCCCATCTTCCTGTTCTTGCAGCGATGGCGGTGGCGGCGGCGGCGGCATCGTTATCCCATATCCCTCCGCTTGTGTTGGTGGTGGTGATGGTGGCGGTGGTGCGGGTAACATCCGGTTCGCCTCACACAGCCGGAAGGCATGGACGGAGTCGGCAATGTCCACCTCGAAGTGTCCGTGCTGAGCTTGAAATGATCGGCTGGTAACGAGCGGAAACCTGTTGAAGTTCAAATCAAGTTCTTGATGATCATGCTGAGCCTGTGCTATCTTGAGTTTGTCCCCGTGGCTATAGAAGCCTGCAAAAAAAGCTGGCTCGCACACATCGAATCCCCTCAAGACCTCGGGGTCTGCGCGGCAATCAGACGTCGGCACCAGCTGCTGGGTACAGGAGGGACAGTTTGTGTGCAGAACCGCGCATTTGCCCCTCCTTGTGGTTGTATCCATGAAGCCCTGGACCAGCATTCCCCTCCTCTCAGAGCTGGCACCATCAGTTCCGACAAACAGCTCGCAGAAATGACGCAGGCGCAGGACCGCATGTCCTGGAAAGAACTCCGCATCCGGAAGCGACTCCCAACTGCCCTCCGATGATGAACGCCATACTGTCCGACCAGAGCCCGTGCAGACAGGGATGATGAGAAGCACGGGCGCGTCTTCGAAGCGGGAATCGTGCGGAAGTAGCTTCAGGATAGGGCTCAAAGGACATACATTCGCCGGCAACCTTGGGCATTCTTGCAGGTCAGCAATCTGAAACCTGGCACGCGAATGCCTCCTTGAGACCATCACTACCCCGTTCCGGACCTGCGCGAAGTCGTATTTGCCCAGTGTGACAAGCAAACCATCCACCTTGTCATGCAGGACTTTCGTCGTTGCCTTTGCCAGACGCGTTTCGCGAAATGCTCGACTCAGCGCCGCCTCGAGCAAGGCTTCGATGCCCCTGTACTTGAGGACCTGCAGCTGATCCGCCAGGACCCTCGCCACCTCAGAGCGCGCGGCCTTTGTGCCAAACGCCGCGTGCAAGAACGCTGCGGCCTCCTCCGCGCTTCCCTCACCTGCAGCCCAAGCTGCGAGGGCCGGATCTCTCACCACACCGCTGTTGTCGTCTAGGTTCAACTCCGGGATCTTCGAATCTGCACGCACAAGCTGGACTACCCAGCAGGAGACAGGAAGCACCAGGGCCTCGACATCGAATAGTGACAGAGGCGGACCATCCTGAATGGCATCTTCCTCGAGACACGGGGCCAGCGATACCGCCATGCGGTTCGTTGCATCCTCAGAGAGACGGACGATGGTGTCACGAACGGCAGGATTGCGAAATCGCTCCAGGACGGCTTCACACCAGTCTTCCTTGCCGAGGCCCTGAACAGGGGGCACCGTGCGCCCAGCAGCCGCTATGTACACTCTCAGGAAGCCGGAAACGCGAGTATCTGCGACTGCCTCGTGCACCAGGGCATACCCCAGCAGCGCTGCTGGATACGCTAGCGCCTGGTGGGCACCTTGGAGCAGCCGAAGCTTCATCAGCTCGTAAGGCGAGATATCTTCAACGAAGAGGCACTGTCCGCTGGTGGACTTGTCCCATGCGGGTCGCCCCATTGGGAATTTATCCTCGACAACCCAAAGCAGGAACTGCTCAGAAACGACCGGCCAGGCATCGTCAAGGCCGTACTTTGACTTGAGCTCAGCTTTGACTTCCTCGGTAGTGGCGGGTGTGATGCAATCGACCATCGAGTTGGGAAACGAAACGTTTTCAGAAATCCAGGTGGCAAGCTCTTTGTCCACCGCTCCTGCCATCTCCAAGACCGCCATGCGTGTCTTCTTGCCGTTTTCTTGCAGGTTGTCACAGCTCAGGACCGCAAATGCACCCGCGCCCGAGCGTCGATGCGCGGCGGCCGCCACAAGGAAACCTGCAGCCGTCTTCAAGTTTGTTTTGCCAGCCTGCAGGGCCTCGATGTCGCTGCTCACGGCTGGCGAAGCCGTGTCCAACTTGCCCGTTGCGAAATTGACAAAGTACCCCTTTTCAGTGACGGTCAGGGTCACAATCTTCGTTTGCGCCGAGCTGAGCCGAACGATGATTTCCTCCGAATCCTCCGTCGCTAGGTAAAACTCCCGGTAGCAACCTATGACACGAACCTGCTCGGTATCGTTAAATCGTTGCCATAGCGTGAACATCATGTCTTGCTCCTTCAGAACATCTCTCATCCGGACATCGCCGGGCATTAGGCCGACCCCAGAGTAGCCCCAAGACTCATGTCCTGGTAGCTCCAGTGCATCGTCTACGAACGCGCACTGGTGCGCTCGATGGAAGTTGCCGACGCCGATGTGGACAATACCCGGCTTAACCTTGCTGCGATCGTACTGCGGCACCCTCACGGCACCTGTTCCACGGATTCTGTCGAGGTTGGAGGAGTGTATCTTCATGGTTGCAGGCCAAGGCTAACTGCGGCTAACTGTTGCTTTTTGAACCGGGATTTGAGGGTTTCGACTCGCACACTCGCTCGAGGCAGGCACGGATGGCAGAGATAAGTCTCTCCACAGAGAGGACAAACCGCAGACGGAGGGAACAAAAGCCATAGATCATGCAGGACCTTATATAACCCTACGTTTGCTAAGCACAACAAAGAGAACATCTCTTCCTTCCATCTCGCAGCTTGCCGGTCACAGTGTACCGGGACACCCATACAAGCTTGAGGGCTTATGAGTTCCGGATTCAGGCGTTCGATGCTCACACTCGGACAAGGGGGGGGGGGGGGGGGGCGGCCTCCAAGCTGCGAGGATGGGGCGCCTTGGTCGCCCAAAAGCTGCAAAGGCGAGCTCAGGGCGCAGCTTTTTTTGGAGCCCTGGCCAAAGTGCCGGTGCAGAGTGCGAGGTAGATCTTCTTGACTTGCCGTGTAGCAAACTGAAGCCTGGCATGAGGCATGGTGACAGTGACAAGGTTGCAGCATTCTACAGCCGATCAGAGCTTCCTTTAATCGCTGTATGATGGCAGGGAATGGCGACGAAGCTTTAGGCTGTCGGGCGCGTGCTTTGTTTGAGAACGCGCAGTGCCCGGCAATGCATTCCCCGACGTTTTACCAGGGAACGCATGTCGGCCACATCTGTGCTGCTCTTGAAGCATGTTGATAGCTGGAGTCTTGAGCAGAAGACTCAAACAGCCGACCTTTGGAGCCTGTCACAGATGAACAGGGTTCATGCCGGTGGTTGTCTTAACCAAGGCAGGGACTGGTAGAGTGGGGTTGGCTCGAGAGCTCACGAGCAGGCAAGGCAGACACCGTCTTTAGTGCACGGCCAGGCATTTCAGAGGCATCAACCCACACACCACAGGAGCAGCCTCCGAAAAAGAAGTCGAGACTCCTCGGTCTGGGCGTACTCGGGATGAGGGGACAAGACCACGGCCCGGCCACTCTGAGGACGTTGCCAGGCCCAAGCTGCTGCATGGCCCTTCATGGAGGGCCAGCCTTCGATCCGGTCGTCGTGGCAGTCGGAGAATACAGCGACCGGAGTGGGTACGCTGGCACAGGGGATAAGGACGTCATCCATTGATTCCATGGCAGATTCTGGCATCCTGCCCGGCTGATAGTTGTTGTACGCTTCCGGCACCCAAGAAACCAAGAGTGGTCCGTTGGCATACCTCAACCGAAGAGAAGACAGATCTTCAAGACCCAGGATTCTCCGACCCTCACCTGTCAGCGAGACTGTGACGTCACCCACGCCCCTCCTCCAATTCGCATTGTCATGGGGTAGAGCTGGAACAACATGGCCCCAAAGCGGGAGATCCCTACAAGACAGCCAGTGTGCACCCGCGCAAATGCCCAGAACTGAGCCTCCTTCGTGCAGGTGCCGCCGGATAGCTCGTCGCCCATCAACCCCCAATCGCTCGGCATGCTCGTTTGCCATGCCACCATGAAGCAAAACTACATCCGTGCGCCGCAAGAAGGATGGCAAGGCCTTTGGCTCAACTATGGGCCGTTGCTCCGCATCGGGAACCAACGGCCCAAAAATCTCTTGCAACTGCTCAGGGCCTTTTCCCAGGTCGACAAGGACGAGCCGGTGGCCTTCGGGTAATGCAAAGCCTCCCTCCTGGTCCAGCTGCCGAATTGCTGGCAGACGCGATGATGCCGGCGACAGCTTGATCAACGCCCCACCATCTCGAAAAGTCCCGGTCAATGCGTCCTCATTGAAGACAGGGGCATCGATGCTTTCCACGCGGCTTCGGCTGTCTCCGAGCTGTGAGCTCTCGATTCCCATCGAGGCCCAACGAACAAGTGCTTCTGTGAGGATACAGCTGGACTTGGACGTGCCAACCTCGACGTTCGGTGAGACGGCCACGAATCTTCCGCCGAATGGTTTGAGTTCCCCTGCGATCACCGCAGGCATTCCGAGCAGCGATGTCTTCGACTGGCACTCGTTCATCTCTGTCTGGTAGGTGAGGAAAGGGACCCCCATCCCGCACTCAAGATCAAAAGGGCCACCCATTGCCTGATATTCTGCTCCCATCATGGGCACAAGAGCCGGACCGTTGAAATATTGAGACTGAATTCCTTCCGCCTCTTGCAATGTTTGCAAGGATGTCAGACAGGCTTGGCCAAAGCTGGAGAGCAGCATCGTGACTTGCCCTGTGCCGCGATTCCAGTTGCGCCTGCCATGAGCAAAAAATGGCAGAAGGCCAAGGCACCCCTTGTTGCAGCCACAGAACGTAGATCCAGATGCGATTGTCAGCAATGCCCCTCCACCTTCAAGGTGTGCGGTCAGCGCATGCTTCTCATCTTCCTGAATGTACTTCGAGTGCTCCGTGCCGCCATGAATCACGAGCACACACCGTCCCACAAGGGAATCCCTGTCGTCACAGAACTCTGCCACCGTCATGAATCGCGCACACGGAAACAGCCTGAAGAAACTTGCTTTGACCTTCGCCATGCCCTTGCCGACGTCCACAATCACGACAGGCACACTCGAAGTGTTGCCTTCTGGCTCGCTGCGCCAACTTGATGGGACGCTGGGCCATGCCACCTTGCTGACGGTGTCGTCTGCCAAGCGCCCAACCACCTGACAGGCTCGGAGGTGCCGCACAGAAGTGATGGGCGAAATGCATATTTCCTTCCTTACCTCTCGCTGCCTTTATGCTCAGGAGCAGCTTAGCGTCGTGTTTTCTAATCCCTGACAACTGAGAGCTCAGCCATGTCCAGTGTCGCAGGTGAGGGAGCTTCTGGTGACGTTGTGTCAGCCTTCTTTTGCCCAGTGCTGGTAATGTCATCCTTCCGCTGCCCTGTACTCGTAGGAGGAGCTTCTGGTGACGTTATGCCAACTTTGCTCTGCCCAGTGCTCGTTCCACAACCCATGGCTCAGCTGAAACCTTATAAGCCCAAACCCAAAGCACAGGAATCTTTTTCCATATACGTAGTATGCACGGACGCGCTTTCGAACAAACCTACATAGGAGCACCCATGTCGGTGCCACAACGACGAAGATAAGCTGCATCCGATGCGTAGAGCAAAGCATGGCCTAGAGACTTAGACTTAGATGTTACACATGACGATCGCTTTGAGAGTCGTGCTCAATCTCGAGCAACAACTCGCGTCCTCGCAGCGGTAGAACCTACCCATGCTCCGCAGCCATCCGACATCCGCCGTCTGCCCTCATTGTATGGATGGTCCCACGAATGTCTCACACAAGCCCACTGTCCCGGCTTGACAGATCTAAAGCTTCGGGATCGAAACACTTCTCTCCCTGTGACAGCCGTCCGCATCGAGCCTGATTCCACGAACAAGCGTGGCAGCTGGGCTGCCCCAGTAAATGCCCTCTGTAGGTCGTGGCACACAGCACGATTCCTGTCGGGCTGGTCGCTGTTTCTACGCAAGTCTTTCTTGCTTCCGGGGATCGTATTTGCCTGCTATCATCGTGCTCTTTATTGTTGCTGCTGCTGTTACTGTCGCTGACCTTGTCTCTGCGGTTGCCTTTGCGGCGGCGGCGGCGGTGGCGGGGGTCGTGGTGGTGGTGGCGATGGGATGGAAGAGTCAGCACTGCCGCTTCCAATCTCAAAGGACTGCAGTGGAGATGAGTAGTAGTAGTCGTGGTGGTGGTCGTGGTTGTGGTAGTGCTAGTAAGTGTAGCAATAGCAGCAGCAGCAGAAGCAGCAGCAACAGGAGGAGGAGGAGGAGGAGTAGTAGTAGTAGTAGTAGTAGGAGTAGCAGGAGCAGCAGCAGCAGCAGGAGGAGGAGGAGGAGGAGGAGTAGTAGTAGTAGTAATGGTAGTAGCAGTAGCAGTAGCAGTAGCAGTAGCAGTAGCAGTAGTAGTAGTAGTAGCAGCAGCAGCAGCAGCAG